>JAKSZT010054515.1:2206916-2211916 GCA_026826555.1 Tolypeutes matacus
CATCTCACTTATCTCATTTAATCCCAGCAATCAAAGGTGGCATTCAATGCTCAAGTCACAAAAATCCTCTTTCTTGTGTCTGTCATCACAGTGACTGGAAAGTCTTCACTAACCTAAAATGCCAGAACTAATGACCAGAATATGACTTCATATATAATTTAATAATAATAGACTTAGAGTATTCTCATTCCCTATTCTGATTGGTGGAAAATCAATTGCATTGTGCCTGGAAATGACTGCCTTCCCATTAGAGTTTGTCCTAATTACAGTCAAACACGATATCTCTGTCCTTCAGTGGTACCAGATGGCAAAGCAAAAAGCTATTTTTAATAAAAATTTTAGTTCTTGTAAACCCTTAAAAACCCTTAAAAACCTTTCTAAATCGGTTTTGACTACATAAGTGATGAGTCTGTTGGTACAAACTATATCTGGTTTCAAATGACAAAGTTTAACACATGAGTTGTTAACTATCTGTAATGACACTTGCTTGATTAATGCTTCAGTGACATCCAATTTGATCTCATATCCACTATTAAATTGTAGCCGTGTAATATCATTTAGTGTTCAAAGATTTTATAAAGGTGGTAAAATTTGTATTGAAGGCAATTCATATTTTTAAAGGTAAGACTGATCATACACTTCAAAAAAACTGCAGGCCTTCCTTTCCCTTGGAGGTTGAAGGAATTCAATTTTCACTAACATCTATTAGAAATTGTATTCTGGCATTTATATATACAAGTTAATAAACTTGTTTTGTCTCTAAATAAGTTGGTTGCTGCCAATGGATTTTACATTGGGGCCAAAAGATTCTAGCACTAAAAAGGCAGTGGCAAGAAAATATAACTAGACTGAACAAAAAAAGGGAGGGCGAATGTTCCAGCTGTGGCATCTTGTTCATATCACATCTCTAGTTTAGACAAGTCAGCAACTTTCAAAGAATTGCACTTTCATAACTGTTCTGCAGAATTCATATGTACATCACAACATAAAAATTTTATTTAGGGAACAACAGCCTAGTAAATGAGTGTAAAACAAAACAAAACAAAACAAAACTATGCATTGAACTCACATCAATAACTTGTATTCTGTTCACCTCACACAGAATCCAAATTAGAAATCATTACAGCATCAAAGACTTACTCCCAATAGTAGTTACAATTCTTTGAATGGATTCCCTATTGTATAAAAAGTATGCTAGTCTTTTACTGCCAAAATCAATTAGTCACATTCATTACGCCTCTATTTATTAACGTCGTACGCTTTATAATGCATTTACTCATGGAACAAAAGAAAGTTACAAAATTACAAATATGTGTTATGATTAAAACCATAGCAAGAGAAGTAAGATCTTTAGTTTCTAACTGGTTAAAAACCCCTGTAAAGACTGGATTAGTGGTGACAGATTTATAATCTTTTCCAAAACATAATCCTAACTAGCTCAGATTTCGCAACAGAAAAAATATGAGATTGGTTACAGGTTATTGGCTCCAAAAGTTATATTCATGAGAGTAGGGTGCTTCTGTCTCCTGAAATCCAAATACACAATATAATGTTAACAGACGCAATTTTAATCTGTATCGAAGTGTTACAATAAAATGGGGCAACATAAGGCTCTTTACTGATATGGGGTTCAGAGTTAATTCAATGTTGCTAAGAATAGTATTTAAAATGAGCAAATAATTAAACCTCACACTAAAATGAATGAAGAACAATGTTGGCATTCTGGCAGGGTAGATTTTGATGGAATTCACTATCAAGCTGCCTTCCCTAAACTTTCCACATGAAACAAAAATTATAATTTGTTTCCCTATAATAAATACTGTTACAGTCTTTATTTCCTTTCAAGTATTGCAGCAGCATAGAAGTTGAAATACACCATATGATATGATACCTGAAGTTCATATGGGGGGGCAGTGGGGGCAAGGTGAAGTATATGGGCATTCTTTGTTTTAATAGGAAAACTATTTAATTGTTTCTTGGTATAAAATTCAAGTTTAGGGAGTGACAATACAGATATACTCAAAAATTTAAAGTTTGAGGAGAAAACCACACAGCCATTAAGGTCTGAAATTATAACAGAAATTCCACAAATACATCTCCCATGCCTCCTAGGACTTGCTTCTAAAATGCTACTTTCCAAAACTTCATCCAGCTCCCTCAGCCTATTTCCACTGCTGACTTTGGCAAGCTATTCCATATTCCATCCACTGTGTTTAAAGAAACTTCCCTTCAAACTGCTAATATGTGATAGTCCAGTCCGGTCCTCTGTTCTAGTCATGACCTCTATGCTTTCAAATTAGTTTCTACTTCAAAAAGCTTACTGGCATCAAAATGATTTCCTTTTAGGAATATTATTCCCTTTTACTTAATCCCTACTTAGCTTTTCTTTCCCCTGAGCTAAACAGTCCTGATTTATCAGTCTTCAAATTGCATTCTTAGAGCACTTTTTAGTACCTAAGCATCCAGGTACTGTGTAGAGAGACATGACTGAATGCGTTTAGAGTAGATAAGATGCAAAAGAAAATGTATAGAAAGCTGGCATGCTAAGCAAAAATTTCAAATATAAATGGAAAGAGAATTCCTTTATTTCCAGTCCTTGGTAGCAGCATATCCCGTCTAATTCTAAATCTTCCCTAAAGTCTCAGCTATCTTTTCCGGGTTACACATGGATCCGAATCAGGTTTTGAACATGAATTGCGAAGCTCACTCAAGGATGCAGCGTGCGGTATACTCCCTTACATATAAAATCCACCACTATTAAATGGATATTCTCTTCGAGCTGTGCAACTAAACACCCCAAGGAACTAAAGCCCCATGGTACGTTTTACCTACATCTTTTTATACCATGTAGCTGAAGTTCGCAAATGGGTTTTAAGCAAATCTTGTCACAGAATATTCCATACTCTTTCCCGAATTTACCAGATTCAACAGCTTAGCAATAACGCATCGGATGACAGCAAGGATGATAAACCCGAGTGAATCCTAGAGTGATGCTGTGGGACACGTATTCAATTTCTATTAAAATATGTACATTCCTAGAGCTTGATTTCTTCCAGGCCCAGAGCTAGTGGGCCTGAGCTGCTTTACATGGCTGATGGAACACACAGGTTATTCAGGGGGTGGGTGCTGGTTTGATGAGGCCCCAAGGAGGCTGGCATGCAGTCACTTCCTGATTAGCCTCACATTATTTGAACTGTGCATAATCCCTTTGACCTGGGCACCTTTCCCTCATCACACATTCCCTCCCAAGCCTGTCTCTCTGCAACCCCTGTGAAATTCCTCTGCAGGCAATCATCTTCTGTTAAGGAGTGGACTCTGGGAAAAGATGTCCTTGTTACTTGACCATTTCAAGGCAACCGTTTCTAACACCATTTTCACTTTGAACCAGAAGGGCTATAAATGTAGCTACAGTACATGGCAGCACGTGGGTGTTCTTATAAATATCATTTGTATAAAGTGTTTTAGATTACCCATGCTTACTAGCATGAGTGGGGATAATTGAAAATTGGCCACAGGTGGAGATAAACCAGAATGGGAAGCAAAGAAAAGAAGTTATGCAATGGCACTAAGGAAAAAGGGAAAGAAAATTTAAGGAAAAAAAAAAAAAAAAAAGAGTTACCTAACAGTCTTATGTCTTTTAATATAAGGGCATCCACTTCAAGCACGGAAATCTAATTCAATAATTCTTCTGTTCTTTACTTCCTTACTTCAGTGACAACCGTCTGTGTAACATCATTACCCACACAGCCTGTCTAGGATTCATTTCTTTCATTTTATGTAGCAAAAGCTAAGTTTTCTGAAAGTGAAATTTCAAAGAGAACTAACCCTACTTTAGAGTTACCATTGTATTTAAAAAAAAAAAAAAATCTTCATTTTAATGTTTTGGAAATGATGTCAACTTGATTCTTTTTTGTGTGTGAAACACCACTATAAGTATGGCATCAATAAATTTAAAATAAGAAAGCTTACCACTTCATATACCTTTTCTAGAATTTCAGAAAACAGTAAAATTGGATTACCAATTATTTTCTAAGCAAACAGCAGAGGACATTTTGGGGATTAATATTTTTCTGTGACAATCTCCCCCATGAGGAGGAGAACTCAAACTAATGCAGAGATAACAGATTACCTTTTTCTATTTCTCCACCCTGGTCAGGTGGCAACAGTGAAGCTGCTGCTGTCTCCAGGGAGGGGAAATTCATATCAAAAAATCATTACACATTATATCACTCCATTCCTCATGAACATTAGTGTCTACTCATAAGGGGACCCAGGATTTAAGCTAGTATAAATAATGAACTGCCGCTTATTTTGAGAGGGCAGGTGGGGGAGAGAGAGCGAGCATGTGGATTGGTCCAGGCTGCCTTTGGAGGCCCCGGGAAGAGCATGCTCACTCTGCAGCTCAGCAGCTGCACAAGGTTGCTACCTGCGCCAGCCTCTCCACCTCCATGGACACATGGCTCAAGGAAACTTGCCGTTACTGTAGATACAGTAATCCTGGCAACACAACAAGAAAAAGAATCACTTTTGTTCCAACTTTAAAATTGCAGTCAAGGCTCAAGAGACTATAAACAACATCTTTCACTGCTCTGACCCCCATGCAAATTTAAATCCCCCAACCTTTCTGAGCACTGTTGGTGAGCAGCCCCATTACATCTTAATGACTGTCATTAATTTCTAAAGAGTGTTAATTTCAGATTTTTAATCACCCCTTAACTATTCAATTAAATTTCAATAAAATGTTAAGTACTTACAAGTCTTCTCATTTTTCCTAAAATACTTACCACATTAACATGACCGAGGTCCAGTGGTAAAAGCGAATGAAATTAGATGATACAGCACTATTACAATTCCTGTCAGTGAACTAGAAGAATCACTTAGTGCAAACATGTTAATGGAAATTCTAGACTGATTTCCAAGGTGATATGAGGAATAGAGATGTGAAGAGGGAGACAGGACTTTTGAGTAAAACATGGCAATTGTGTTTTGGGCAGCTAGAA
>JAKSZT010054515.1:2214416-2311916 GCA_026826555.1 Tolypeutes matacus
AATAGACTGGTTTTAAAAAAATTTTTTTAGCTAGGCTTATAGGCTTATATTCACTATACAGCCAGATTTTTTAGTTGAACAAAACATCATCTGTAATAAAAATTAAAATTGGCTCCAATGGAAAGAACACTTAAAAAACAAGGACGCCTCATCCTAATTTTAAGCTTTCTACCGGCACCAATGAAGAGTTGGCAATGACCTCAAATCTAGACCCAGATGTCACTTTCATTTTACTTGCCATTGTTCCTCGTGGATTTGGGGAGCAAACCTGCATAATTTTCCTCTTGCTTTGTGACTGAAATTTAGAGCCTGTTTTGAGTCCCTCTGTTTAACACAGAAGCATATACAAAACATATAAACGCATTAACACAAAGATCGTCTTCCAACACTTCTTCTCTGCCTAATAACAATTATATCATTGGTTCAAAAAGAACCCCTGTAACAAAACCAACTGTGATGAACATCATAAATCATATTCTCCAGCCACATGCAGTTAGGTTTAAATGATTGCATGTTTAAATGATTGTGTCTTAACTGCATCACTCCCTTTACCATCTTTTCACACGTGAATTCATATATAGAAACCTAAAGAAAGAGGCTTCTAGAAATGTTGGGGTTTTCCAAACCACTTTCCATTTCTGCAAAGAATTAGACAAGAGTGTTGTTATGATATGTCTGTGGCACAAACATTTTCATACCCCGGCAGGGTGTGTGATTCTGGATTCTAAACATCATTCAGAGCAAAGCCATCGTTATTTAAATTTATCCATTCACCTTGCAAACAGATACAAACATCAACATTTGCTATTCTACAGAACCATGAGCATTCTCCTGGTATACATTCGGCTTATGTTAAACAATGCCCCATTCTAATGTCTATTTGCATTGAACTTAGCAACTTTTGCCACATCATTGCCTATTTCCCTACAATTTCCAAGAAATTCTAAAGTAGAAGTACACTTAGCTCTTTCAAAGTAGTTGGATACAAGGAAGTATAAAAGAACAACTGGCCTAAATCCTTACTCACTGTTTTTAATGTAAAGAACAAATTTCTTCTAAACCAAGGATAAGCCCTCTTTCCTAGAAAATTGCATCAGCATCAGGTTTTCATGCAATGATACATCAAAGCAACTGTTAAGAAAACTTCAGTTCAGGCTCCAAAGTGAGCAAGCTGGGCATGTATGGAGAGATTAATGCTGTACCAGCTGAAAGTGATGACGAGGGAGTCAAGTAATTTGGGTTAGTCTCCTTCTACTAATGCCCACTAGCCCTGTATGTTGGGGCCAGTTGTTCAAGCCTCAGTTTCCTCATCTATATGAGGGTAATGACAACAACGTCATACCATGGCCCTGAAGAATAAATTCTTGGCATCTGTTCAAGTGCAATATCTAAAACACTTAATACATGTTTGCTCAAGTTTTGGTCGTTACCGAAAACAAATAAATACCAAACCCGTTGAAATGTATCTATTATATCTATATTTGTATGCATGACCCTTGATCAATCCACTACCCAACAGGGAGCAGGAACTGGGTTTTGAGATAGTACCACCCAGCATTTTACAAACTGTTGGTGATGGTGGTGCTAGTGATGTGTGTGTGTTGGGAGTGCATATGAGCGTTTTTAAATTGGGAAAATTGTGTTTCATAGACAGAGCTGTCCTGGAGTTTTGAATGTACAAGTTTGTTATTCTGAGCCATTTGGTTAAATTTAACCACAGGAAACTCTTCCAAGTCCTAATGAAGGAGCAATTACATCTAAAAAGGGAGCCAAGCCAAAAAGCATCCTTTTCCAATATCTCTCTTTCAAACATCAGATTCCAATATAAGCTGCAAGGTTTTCATTTCACTTTTATATCATCTCTCTGAGCTGTTGGAAGCATGTTAGACACAAGGCTTGTCTTTGGTGGGAAAGGTCGGCAGCAAGTACATGCGTACACAGATACGTGTGTGCGCACATACACACACATACATACACACACAAGGAGAATTACAAATGTCTCTTTTAAAGGAAGGCCATTAGGAAGACAGGAAACCATGCGTACTGAGAGAAAATTTGCATGAGAATTCAAAAATCAGCCATATGAAGACTTATGAAGTGAATGTACTTTAAATTTTAGTTTATAATATAACATGCAATAGTTCAAGACAGATTATATAAAACAGGCTTTTAAAGAAATTTTAAATTTCTTTAAAATTTTAAAGTAATTTCTAAAATACCTTTCATTTAGCAATAAAAAGCGATTTTGCCTCTCAGAACAAACCCATAACAATTGGAAGATTATAATTTTTTTCTTAAAGGATACACATGCACGAACACAATTTTATTCAGTGTATCACTAAGATCGATTAAATTGTTTCAATAATTAAAGAAGTTAAAGAAATCCCAAACTGTCTGGGCATGGAATGCAGTCTTATATGATTTCCAGCTTTTCAGCATCCCCCTCATCACACGTGACAGTGCATTTCAGCATCGCAATGCAGTGGGCCTGGGGTCCGAGATACACAGAAATCATGTTCAAAAGCGATCCTTCACATTTGGATTTCAGCACATCAAGTGCAAACAGTCAACTTAAACATGAAAATACAATTTGCTCCTTCTAAGGTATATGTTTTTATCTCTTGCAAAGACATTCATTTCCAATGCCTCCAGGTAAAAAGGATGGCATCTATCACAAGGGGCAGAGAATGTCTGAAGGATTTAGAAGCAATTTTTTTCATCATATTTCTTTGGTGAGGAAGTCAAGTTATGAGTTACTCAGAATTCATAAAGATTATTAAGTTTCCATCCTCACAGATGATCTGCCACCACTGTATTTCTCGACTGTACCGTCAGCATTCTAGTCCAACACTGTTGGGAAGCTGTCTTCTGTTCAGGACACCCATCCGTTTTGTGGCATTAGTGTGCCACTGCATAAAATAAGACGTCCGTCCCAGTCAAAACACACACACAGGAAACAAATCACTTTCAGCAGAACGAGCCTGCAATACCTACACCGAATTCAGGGTATCCATTCTATCAATATTCCTTCATGTAAGCGATTTGAACATGCAAGTGAGTTTCTATTTCAGCAAGTTTACTCCAGATTTTCACCTCATGTGTCTGTGCCTGCTGGGTTATTTGAATGATTAGCCTACCCCGGAAAGCCCTCTGCTGTGACCGATCTGGCACCCACTTCGGTGACCCTTCACGGTAAGGAAGCCTCCTAAACAACAGCGAGCTTCCCTGCTTGATGAATTCCAACCTTCCAGCTCATTTAAACTGAGCCTATGGGTTTCATGTTTTTCTTTCTTACTCTTCGCTTAGGTTTATGGGAAGTTATGAAGCGTATTTTTCTCGTTCTCCCAAGAGCAAGGCCAGGTTCACAATTTGACCTCAGAAACACAGCAGTCCTGCCAAGCCAGGCAGCCCGAGAGGAGTGAGTATTAGTGCTCTCTGCCTGGCCTGATGCAAACTCTAACATGCCACATGGAGCAATGTGACTTATGGGAAATGACAAGCAATGGATCAGGAGGAGAAAAATAATGGGATTTAATCACATAAAAATACCACAGGCACACAGCTCCCTTTCTCCAAGCTGCTTACCACAGGTGAAGGCATGATGTTCTATGAAACTAACCACTTGTGATTTATAATGGAGCTGCCCAACCAGATCTTTTGATCAGATTAACTTATAGGATTCCTGACACACCCAGAGATGCTAGTGCCCATCATGTCAGTATCTCCCCAGAGGAGGATTTTAGACAAACATACAAAAATATCTATTTATGCATTAGATGGATGTCTTAGATGTGTGGAGAGAGATCCCAGGAACAATTCAGGCTCGTATGAGAAACTGCCACAGACTAATTAAGGACACTGCTGCCGAAAAAGGAAGGCTGACCCTGCCGTCTTATTTACACAATTTCCAGCCAGAGGCCTGTGAAGTGGAAGCCCAGTGGGGGCATTTCCATCTGAAACCCAAGGGCACCTGCATTGAGGAGACTGGTGTAAATGAATCCCTTTGCTCAATGACAGAAGGGAAGACACAAATACTTCAATTATCTTGGTACGGAATATATGTGCCGACCCTCTTGGATTCTACCTAATGAGATACAGTTACCTCTTATTTATTTATTATTACTTTTTTTTTTTTACATTTCACTATGCATTCAATTAGAAGGAGGACATTTTGAGGTGAGAATGATAAGCTCTTTAGACAGAAGGTAGTGATTCAAAAATTGCAAAACTTCAGCTTTCAAAAATAGCCTTAGTGACCTCTTGCAGTACCCTGGCCACTCCGCAGCAAGCAGGAGGCAACCCCTGTGAAGAGCAGATTCTGGCAAAGTTCTCTTTTCACAGATGATGCACAGCTTAAGCTATAATGAGTTTTTGGGTTACAAATGCTGAACGCATTAATATTCCTTGATGATAATTATCACAGTATAAGCACCTTTCCCAATGTGAGTAGCATAAAGCAACTGAAGCAGCATTTTTACTACATTTGAAACAAGCTGGAAAATGGGATTTTCTACTCTTGTAATCTGAGGTCAACATACATCAAGCACTGCATATTAAACACACCTATATATGAAATCCACATCACTTTCCTTCCTTTCTGCTATGTGTGTACCAAAAGCAATGTACCTCTTTTATTTATTCTTTATAATGAAAGTCCTGATATGAGCATATATGTGATATATATAAAATAATCTCAAAACGAAATGAATTCCCCCTCAATCATAATAAAGCCAGTGTTTCTTCTTATGAGAATACAAACTAAGATTAGTAAGCCATGTTTTACAGATGAGAGGTATCTCTCTGCAATTTGAATGAATACTGTGGTCACTGGCTGCATATAAAACAGGTTGAAAATTAGAATCTAGCAAATAGGCTCCTGGAATAACCAAACACATTACCTACAAATCTGAACAAAGTACCAGCCTTTATCTTCACACCTTCAAAACTAATAATACCATTAAGAACTGAAAGGTTTAAATGTGAATTGCAACCCACCAGCGAGAAAGCAGTAATGACATCAGCACCATATTTACTGGCAATACTTCTACCTAATGCTCCCAGAAACCAATTTTCATTCCAGATTAGAAGAACAATTATTGTTATTTGTGTACTAACTAGAAGTACGATAAAAAAAAAATAAATTGATGAAGATGATCCGTCATGCATCAGATTAGTGTATATAACAATATCTAAAAGTCCACTATTGGCCATAGCATACTCAAAATAGATGCTGAAAAGAGTTAGCTTGCTACACCCCAATTTGATTTGAAAATATGCTGTGAATGGACTATAAACTGAAACTCCCGCTTCTTTCTTCTTCTTACCCTACTCAGTGAAAACATGAAAATATCTATTATAAAGCCCAACTCATGCTCTAGGATGGCTTAAAATAATCACAATATAAGGTCTTTTTAAACTCACTATAATGTCATTTTAGGACCCTGTGTAAATAATCCCAGCAGCACTTTGCCTTAGCAGTGACAAAGTGAAAGCCACCTTGAACCCTTAATCCAAAGGACGTGACTTGACTTAGGCACTTTGGAGGTGTGAACTTTCTGAATGCATTTGTGCCATGACACCCCACACTTCATTTAGAAAATATGCCATGCTACAACCGCTTCAAGTTTTCTAGCATCATTTTTACTAACGTGCTGCAAAAATGTCTTAAAATCCCATTTGGATACATGGTAGGGTTATGAGGGAACCTTTCTTAAATATTTAACAGTACTATCGGATTACTGAATACTATAATGTAAAAGCCATGGGTGGCTGATATACAATGCTTGCTTTTTTTTTTTTTTTTTTTTTTAAACTTAATGCTGGTGCTCATTTTGAATGCTCCGCTCCGCAAGTCCGTTCTTCAGTAGAACTGATGCATTTTAAAAAGTATTCATTTACTAGCAGATAAATGTAGTTAGAGAATCTATTTAGTCTAGAAGTGACTGAAAACCTATTTAAGTTTTATTTGCAAAATCTGCTTTTCTATGACTGGGATAAAACTTCAGGAAACATTTAAAAGGCGATTTTGAAATAATATGTAAAAGCTAAAGGAACACAGCTTTGAAGTAAAAGAAAGCAATGTGTACATTTGGTTCACAGGAGTATAAATACATCAACACAAGACAACAGATCTATGGACAGCTAATAAAGCACATGTGTTTACTCAATCTGGATATAGCATTTCAAATAATATCATATGTGAGATTACTCATCAAGGCTGTTGCTTTCGTCCCTGACGCTGCTGGCCTGTGACTTCATTTGCAACCATTCAGAACTGTGTTTATTCAACGGTTTAATATTATTTTTATGCAAACTATACTAAGATATTTCTTATAAAAACCATACCTTTTTAAGACACCAGGATCTTTTAGCATCTTATAGTAAGTAGAAAACAGGAATTCTCTCTGAAAAGATATTTCTATTCAGAAAGAGAGATAATACAGCCTAATTTAAAGAAAGCTCTTCCCACTGGAGGCCTGCACAGTGAGCATTTTTATTCTGTAAACACAGTAACAATGATTATCTGTCCTCCCATTTCTCAGTGGAGACTCCTGCTTTTGAAGATGTCTTGTGGTGACTTACTAAATTCAGGCTATTTCAATTAGTATTACTGCACATTAAAAATTAATTGCGTTACTGAGTGGATTAAGGTTTAAATTTCAATTCTATAGTATGTGCACTAGAAATGACAGCTAAAAATCAATGCTCTTTGGCCCACAACCGGAAGCATGTACAGTCGAGTAGTGTGGGACTGGCGTCACTAGCCAAGCAGTTCTAAAAGACTTGATAGTTCAATTGGAGGTGTGTCAGTTCGAATTCTAGATTTTAGTTTGAATGCTGCACAGCAGTCCAGCCTCAGAAAAAGAAAAACAGAACAGCTGCAGTAACAAGCTGAAAAATACAAATGGACACAGGTACTAAAATTATTACAACAAAGACCTTAACAGTCACCCCAAATTCACATCTAAATATTCCTAGGCTAACACCTTGTACATAATTCTGTTTAATAAGAGTCCAGGATCTCTGAATTTCATCCACATTATTCTGTTATTTAGTTAATGGGTGAAAGAGGTTGGCTTGGGGCACGAAATAGGCTATTTTATAGATAAATGTAGAAAACTGCTAATATATACAATATCCATAGTGACTTTATTTGTGTCCTAGGTAACCCAAGAAGATACTAAAAATACAAATTCCATTTAGATCCCTTTTGAATATTATTATTTATTTATTTTTCAGTTAGGCCAGTCGTTTATTAAGAAAAATGAGAGAAGAGAAATGAGAAGAGAAATTGGAGAAAATAACAAATTATGGGCCCTAGGTATACTTGCAGGCTGGTCCAGGCAGAGAGAGGAAAAAGGGCAAAAAAGGGTAAAAAGGGCTGATTTACAGACTACAAGTCCCCCTTACAGATTACAAGTCCCCAGGTTTATTCCTTTTGTATATTATTAAACCTCTCTGGGGAGAGGGCCAAATTAGAATGAGTAATAGTGGGTCATCTTTACTATAGATTTATAACAGCTACAAGGAATATTTGAAAAGAAATGCCTGCCACTTTTACTCACAGTAAATTTGTTCTTTTACGAAGATAAAGTTGAGGAACATTAGGAATGAAGTCAATGAAGTAAAGTAGCGTCAATAAAGAACCACAAAGCCGCCCAGGATATCTGGGTTTGGGATTAACAGTGATTGGTGTGTACCTAAGAGGAAAATGAGGTCCACGATAGTCCTCAAGATCCCCTCTGTGTTGCACTGGTGGCCAACAGCAGGTTCAGCAGCAAGAGAGTAAAGAAGATGGGAAGTAATAACAACAATAAAAAGAATAATCTGGTGCAAATGGACCCTAAGGTGTAGTAGTTGTCCCCGTGCAACAATCACCCTTCACTGCAATTTACTGATGTTGCTTCATTACAATACAGCATATAAAGGGGGTAATGTACAAGGCACACTATTTAAACCTGCATGGCTTGAAGCAGCACATACTACCCTAGAGCAGGCAATGTTACAGGAGCTAAGTCAGACTGTGCAAAAGTGAAATTATCTGTAAAAACATTAAATAGAGGGGTAGCACATATTCAGCATGGTGATAAATTTAGGGGGTGAGAGGATAAAAGGTAGCAGGGAAAAGTGTGTTTCCTTAGTGAAAAAGTAAAAGGGATTGCAAATCAACCGAGATTAAAACATCCTTTGAAGAGGTAACAATTTGTAGCTTTGTTAAAAGGAAGAGATAAATAATATGTTGTTTCCTATTTGGGAAATATAAAGTGGCTCTCTGTTTCCTATTCTTATTCTCTGTAAAATGAACTAAATGTTTTTAGGTAAACTTTCACATTGCAAATTCATGTTACTATTATTTGGAAAGAGAAAATGACTAAGTGTCTAATTCTTTGTCGGCTTGTAGTTGAAAGTGACTTTTCAGTGAGTATTCAGAAGATGCTGAAGCAATGTGTTAAAGGAAAAAAAAGATTCTTTCCTCACCAAGGATCATTGAGTATGTCATTGGTTAATTCTTGCTCTATGCTCCTCATTAGCATTACTCTCAAGTTTCTGGTTATCATATCCGAGATATTAAGACATAATAACTACGAAGGTGCAGATAATTGGATATTAACCAGAACATACTTGACTGGGCAGGAGGTAGCGCCCTGCTTAAACTAATCCTGAAATATATTAATCACCAATTAATGAAAGGGATTCAAATACATTTTCTATTATAGAACACCTCCGAGTATCTAAGCTTTTTCTAACAAAATGACTTGGAATAACAGGGTAGAAATAAGGAATATGGCCATCAAATGATGGCCTGAATCAATTCTTTACAGCCTATTGTCAATAATCAAGAAAACTACACTTTGAGCCTCGATTACTCTTTACAAATTCTGATGGGAAGAGGAGGGGACACTCCAGAGTTCAGTGGCCTCTGTTTAAATTCCATATTTATCTTTCTAAATAGCAGAGCTGTCATAATATTATCTGAGTCTTCCAGCCTAGACAGATCTCCAAGCCTCCAATCTAACAACTGGATGCACTCTTTGCAAGGAAAACCAATTGAAGGGAGCCCTGAGAAGTCTAGCAAAGACACACTTTGTACCCAGTAAATAGGAAGAAGTTGACAGACATTTTGGGGAATAAAGGGCCTGACTTCTTGGAAAGTCACCACCACTTACATGGAAATAAGGTAATGTTAAGGGGGTTGGGAAAGGTAAAAGAAGAAGAAAACATAAAGAGGAACAAATAGAGAAGGCAAGTCATAATTCTGTCTGAACCATGTGGCTGTATGGTTGAATCTGATATGTCTCATAGATGTTGTTTCAGTTTGCTTTTCAAAGCCCCACTAAGCTCCCTAGAAAAAACTTCTGTGAGCATCCACTTAGAGAAATTGCTACAAAAACGCCAGTCACGTTAAAGAAAAAAATAAAATTTCTAAGAACATTATTCTCACAAAAGGAGAATATCTCTTTTACACTTAGAGACACTCTGAAAAAGACATATTTTTATGTCAGAGAAAACAAGGTATTTGGATTAATGTAATGAAAGCAAGGGATTGAAATTATATTATCTCCCTAATTTTCCTGCCTTTATTCATTTAATTTGATGAAAATCATAAGACAACTCCTCTTATCTGAGGTTTTTTTTTTTTTTTTTTATTCTGTTGTTTGTTGACTTTAGTTTTAATAATTCCTAAGTAAGCACTCAAGCAGATGAACTAAGATTTGCAGGCAAGTAGTGCCTTTTATCAACAATTTTGCCATAGAAATACACAAACATTTCAATGGCTCTTCATTAGCAAACAAATCAACAAGTGATATTTTAATGCATGACTTTATTCCATCTCTGTGGGGACTGTAGTTGAGAGTGTGATGTACAGTACAGAGAAAGGAATCATCAGCCACAACGTCCCAGGGCTCTATCCATTGAGGACTTCGCAGCCTCTGCTTAAAGAGTGCATTTAATTGACTGATAGACAGTAGCTTCTTTGTTCACAGAAGACAGCGAAGTAATGGCAGCTTGAAAATCGTACCATCTATAGGGTCTCCTGAGACTAGTAACAGGGGGATATGTGTCAGGAATAAATAAATAATCTAATTATTAAGCCACTTCCTGTCAAGTTAACTCCAATTTGTTGGCTTTTGAAGGCAACAAAAGGAGGCATTTTTCCTCATTATGCTTCTCTTTTTATACCAGTGGTAATCACAGGCGGATTAAAGGGTGCCTGATTGGTTTTTTTGTCAAGGAACTGAGAAGCAGCCAACAGTACAGAAAAACAGAGTTGGGGTTAGAAGAAATTTCATGCTTGTCTCCTTTCCAGCTCCCTAACAGCCCACACGGCTGCCCCATACAGAGCTGCCAGCTGTACAGCAAATGTGTACCCCTCCAACTGAGGCCTACCGGGCCACAGGCGCCATCCTGAGAGCTGCGAGATACCTTGCAATCTTGGCAGGTAGCTACTGCTGTCATAGGCATAATTCTAAAGGTGACCTACGAAACCCCATCAGCTCACCAAATGCAACAATGCGAGCAGCTGAAGTTCGACACCCACTCTCCATATGGGCTCCCTCGCCTTTGTTTACTGCTTCTAATGGCCCTGAAACTAGGAGATAACCTATGGAAATAGGTCATCAGAGACCCCTGCTTCGTATGTGTATGAACCTATGCTGTGCAAACAGGTCACGATGTGCAGATGTGCACCCCTTCGTGCGGGTGTGTATGTGTTTGTGTGTGTGTGTGTGCATATAGGGATCTATCACTTGATCGACTGCTGATGACTTTCAGTGTCCTTCATTGAGAAATGTTTTACAAAGTTCACTCAGAAACAGGCACCCAGGTTTGGTAAAAAACATATCAAACAGTGAGTGAAAAACAGATGCACTTGTGGCATGTTCTTCAGCAAGTCAAAGGTGAGAACAAAATGAGAGCCAGAGGCCCCACCATTGAGTAGCATGTGGCCTATGCGTCTGGCACAGCCTCTCCCGTCACTGTACAGAGCCTAGGAGAAAAGGCTGGCACCCCGTAATTCTGCCTGAGAACTACATTCTTCTGAGGCCTCTTTAAGGGCGGTGTGTTCTAAAAAGCAACCAGAAACTGAACCTTCCATCTGTCTTATGGCTCAGCCAGAATCCTCAGTCTTACAGAAAATTAATATTACAAGAAATGTCTAACAGGCTTTCTTTCTTTGGGGCTTCTAAATTAGAAACTATGCTAACTGCCAGTATTTTGTACTCGTGTAAATCAAAGCTGCTAGACTCAGCCTAAAACACAAAACAAGGATAAACATCCTGATTTGTCTTTTAATAGCTTGACACTGAAATTAAGAGACAGATCCAATGATTTTCTTTAAAATTTGCTTAAGAAATAAGAATTCAAACAACTGATTGAACTCTTGTAAATTGTGCCCTATTCCTAAAAGTTGTTTAAAAAAAAAAAAAAAAAGTCTTTTTGTCTTTCTTTTCCATTTTAAATGGTCTTTGTTTTTAGGAAGGCCAATCATAGAGGAGCCTTGACAAGTTCCGGTGGCCCTATTTTGCACTTGGTAAGCAGTACAGCTATGTTATATTTATGCCCATCTATGTCCTTTCTGAATACATCTTGAATTTCTGTTAAATTGTGCAGATAATTAAACCCTCTTCATATTTACAGTCTGCTTCATTGGTATCATGAATTCTGTTTTCAGTTATTGTCTGCAAATTTCCTCTCTGAACAATTTCATACTAAGCAATAACACTTCATTTTACATAAGTTTTATCTGATGTCCCCATACAGAGTTGCCAGCTGTACAGCAAATGTGTGGTTCTCAAACTGAGGCCTACCAGGCCACAGGCTCCATCCTGAGATCTATAAGGCACCTTGCTGTCATTGGCAAGCTCTCCCTGCTAGCGCTGCGACCATCACCCCACACTGCACACAACTTAAAATCATCTGATTATTAGAATTTGTGGCCCACACTCCATTTTATCCTTTATTTAATCTATCCCCAGATCACACATTTGTTTAAATGTTTTGGCTCGTTTACAAATCATGCAGCCATCTGCACAGTAGGTGTGACACCATTTTTTAGACAAAAGTTACGTTACGAACAAAGATAAAGTCATTCGAAATGCTTTGGTGTTTGTTATTCTGCCTGGTTCACTTGGACCAACTCTAAGAAATAAATAGAATTATCGGTGTAAATCGATGAACATCTATGAAAAACAACACCCAGCAGAACGCAGAGCTTGCTCCATTACCTACGTTAATATCATGACAGCTGAGAAGAGATGACCTGGCCCACTTTTCATCTCTCCTGTACAGATGGCTATTAAAGAGAAAGTATCCCTTTTGTATGGTCCATGTAGAAACCCTTTATGGGCTTTTCAAATAAGCCAGCATTGCCCACATGAGGGTAGCTTTCCGTTACCATTAAACTGCCCAGATTTCATCTTTTTAAATCCAGCTCTTGATGAAATAAGCTAGTATTTCATCATAGTTAACACCAAATGCTTACTTCTTAATTCTCTGAGTTTTGTAAGCAATCAAATAAAGATTCTTTAAAAAAAAATTCAATAGTCCTCCCCTTTAGAATAAATGTAAGCCAAGGCTCCAAAGAACCTTAATGACTGAGCTTTTTAGCATAGTGTGGGTATGTGTTTATATATGTATACACATACCCAACACATATATGTATTATTATAGATTTACTTCTATTCTTTTTTTAAAGAACCAACGAATGCCAAGAGTTTAAAGGGCCCTTCATCTTCCAATGCAGAAGTCCACATCTTTGGATATTTCCCCTTAAGATATAAAATCCAAAGCCACCACAGACTGCAAAATATCGGGTTTAGTCTATGCTAAAGCAAGGGCTCTCAAGCTGAAACACTTCAGAGGTGCTCCTGAATGCCACAAAACTCTAATGAAGATTAGTCACATAGTACCCTGCCCACTTAAAGAATGAAAGGGAAAGAATGCCGTTTGTGACCCTAGGCACCAAGCAAGTTGCAGGATGTATGAATGTCACTTACCATAAGATAGATTAAATTTCAGCATACTGTACAAAACTGATTTATGTATCCTTTTGTCTTGACATCAGTGATGTATAGCATGTTTAATAATACAACACATAGGGTACATATTTTTTACACATGTCCTGTAAAAGAGTTGACAATTTTTATGGTCTTTAAAAAATTATAATTATCTATAGACCACTGAGTATTAGAGATTTGAATAAAAATAGTCAATATATTTACATCAGTGTTTTCACTTCAGTTGAAATTTAAGAGTCCCAAATTCTAGTTTTGCTTTTCTAAGAGAGACTACATTAGCCTCCCCAAAATGCTTTAAGTAACACCCTTGATCAGTCTAGAACAGGTTTATTCGTGACTGTTTCTTGGCTTTTCCTGTTTTCACAAAACGGTTCTCTTGTCACCTCAGATACAATTCTGCCATTGTAACACTGGTCTTTATAATCTGATGGAAAGTATGAAAAAATAAAACGTATGAAGGGAGCAATTCTAAGTAGATTACTGAAAATGCTAATTAGGTAAATAGTTTGTATCCATTCCATTCTCTTTGTATTTTCAAATAGAAAAGTTTGAAAGAGAGGGCTAAAAACGGCCATAGCTGTAGACTGGCCATTTGTCCTCCAAAGTCCACAACCAGAGAAATAAATTCCAAGGATAATGGCATTTCTCCCCTTTGATCAACTCTTTGTCAAGCTGACTGGCTGTCGATGGTAAATGTACTGCTGGTTGTCTACCACCAGCCGCTTGCAATTTGCTCACTATGTTTCATGAGACAGTTGTTTGTGGCTGTTTGGAACATATTTGTCTCTTTGGGGATTTGTGTGCTAGTTGCAATGCCAACCTCCGTAGTGATCGAAATTTCTTTCAAACTAAAATAGATAATTAGAGGCTGGTAATTATTGGTCAAGAATTATCAGAGTGAAAAAATTAAGCTTCTCATAAATAGTTCTTGGCAATGTCATCTCTTTATATTATCTCATGCCTAACAGCCCTTTATTCAGAGCACTTACAAATCTACTCTACTGCTGTTGAGCTTCATAATTTTATATGAGGCAATCCCTTTGCTGGGTTAAACTCATTTGAATTCTCTGGTTTCATCTCTATTTGTGCTAATCCACACCAAATAATAATAACAGATCTCAAAGAGGAAAATAACAATAAATATTTACTATGCTGATAGAAAGAGATGAGTGAATAGTGAATTGAAGGACATAATACACAATAGCTTCTTTCTGTATTCTCAGGTCAAAAGCCAACATTTATAAACTATGTGAGCTGAACAAAGGAAGACAAGAAAAATTTTCTCTTCTGCACAGACTTTAAAAGAGGGAAATCTTTCCCCCAGAAAGCGGTTAAAATGTTTTGTAGCTCTTTTTTCCATATGAGTAAAGAAGGAAAGAAAATTCTCAAGAGTCATTGGTCTGATTTCTTACTGAAACTGTGTCAAAATGTGGAGATGAGGCTTTCTTTTTTTCCTTAACAGACCTAAGCCAATCCCCAATGCATTTTTATTGGGTAATTATTCCTGCACCTCAGACCATGTGCCCACACCTAGCTGCAAAACGCCACTTAAGCAGAGGGTCTCTGGTATGGACTTGGTAGAAACATCGATGGCTTTCCTTTCACAAATGTCCCTGGCCAGTAGCCTGAGCCCTGCACACCCAGAAGAAAGCATGAGAGGTGCCTGACATTGAAATTGTATTAAAACAGGTATGTGAATGCCCTAGAGGCAAATGCAAATGACCTGGTCAAAGAAGGAATTTCAAGTTACACCTCATTGGGTCATCTGCAGACTTTGTTTTCTATCAGGTGACATAATCCATCCCCTAGACTGATTGAAATGTAAAACAAAATCTGTAAAATCACTAAATACCCTCTTACAAAAAGAGTAAGAGGCTTTTCAGATAGTCCCTAATCCTTCTTCCCCTGCAAAACGTCTAGTTGAGATTATTATTTTGATGAGACAAACATACACACACAGATACACAACGTAAAAATTCGTCCCCTCGATGGTATCAAATGATGCCTGCCTCATTTGAAAGACTAAGTATCACATTGGGATTTTGAAAAAGGATATCTTAGCCTTTGTGACATGTTTCTGTTATGCACACTCTCTCTAGATATTAACAACATGAACAGAGTTTAAGGACTTGGATACATGGTCAACCCATAAAACAATTAAATGGATGCTATTCATTTGGTTAGGCCTCAAGTGCAAGAAAATTACATATTTTGTTATTAAAAATAACATGAATATTAAATAACTAGGCCCTTAGTGAAGAGGAATAGAATTTGCTTCTCTGATGGAAGGTGAATTGTTAAATGTTCAGATCCCAAGAGGACATGAGTGTCATATTAATCCACGATAAGGTAGAGAGAAAAAATGCCTTGGGAAAGCACGAATGCTGCAAGGAACATAAGATAAATGCAAAGGAAAAAGGTAGAAAACAATTTACAAGGAAGGACCAAGATAAACCAATGAACATTACAGACAAAACAACATGGAAATTGGAAAATCAAAACGTCCCTTTATGCTCAATATTCAATTCAGATGTCACATATGCAAAAGAACATTAATATTGTGGTAAAAAATGTAGGCAAGGCTCCAGGATATGTAAGTTCATTGAGGGTGGTGGGCCACACTGTGGGAGATGTTTGTGTGGGATGTGGTGGGAGGTGTGGGAGGTGGGCAACATGGGAATCCCAGTGGGTTCCGTGTAATATTTTGGGTAATCTAAGCACCTCTTAAAATATATATATATATTTAAAAAAAAATATATATATATATATAAAATATATAAAAAAATATATATATATAAATCACATTTTTGTAAGCAAATACACATATATGCATATATATTTATATATCATTTTGCAAATGTTTGTATGTATTGTGAGAATTTTGATTTTTACCCATAATAAAAAAAAAAAAAAAAAATGTAGGCAATGTGTTCATGCAGATACTGGGATAAATAATAAACCCAGAATCCAAAAATAATTTTACATAGAATAGATTTAATCAGAAGCATGGCACACAAAGTTTCAGTGAATTTTCCATAAGCTGCAAATTCCCAAGAACTGTTTTCATTTAAGCCCGTGTAAAACTGTGGCATGAAGCAGAGTCTGGAATGATTGCTACTGATATACTCTACTCAAGAAATAAAGGATGGAAAATATTCATGTTTATCATTTGGCAAAAATAATTCATTTTTTCCAACACTTCCATCCCAAATAAAACAGTTTTGAAAGTTTATATGAGATATTTTTCCTAAAGAAACCAAAACAGAAAAGAATTGCAAGGAAATACATTTGAATCTCTCTTACATATTGCCATTATCTACTACACTCAGAAAAGCTGTCGTTGTAATTCTGCCTGTTTGAGTATACACTGTTTAATGTATAAGAAAATCACCAATAATATTAGTACTTAAATCTGGAAAATATAGAGATAAAGTGATCAATATTTTCACTGTTATTATCTGCTCCATTTTACACAATTAAGCATTTAGTCTTTTATAAGCAATAATCCTCCTAAAGACCCATCATTTGAAAACTATAAAGCAAATCCTATTGAAAAACCATTAATCAATTTTCCAACATGCTTTAGAATTGATCTTCATTAATTTATGCAAGAGTATTATAAGTTTGGTCATTGTTGGGTTTTAATAACCATTAGTGGTGGCTAGAGCAACCATTCCACTGGACATTCGTATAATACTTGTGAGAAGTGTTAAATAAAACATGCTTTTCCTTGAAAAGAAGCTCAAAGTCTAAAACGTTGAATTTTCTTTCCTGTCTTACACAGTTTGATAACAGGAGAGCATGAGGTTAATTGGACTTTTTAATATTATATCACGATTATTTATAGTATTATAAAATAACACAAAGTGAGTAGGGAACAAGGCTCTCATTGTATAAAAACACAACTGAGTAACAAAAATAGTATAAAGTAATTGCAATTGTCATTTTACTAGTAGATAAAAGATCTGCTTGATAAAGTTTAATTGGCTGGTAAAAGTCTGAGTGTTATTACTAAGAGCTTATCAAATTAAAAACATAGGCGGCAACCCCAGAGGAATCAAAGGATAATAGGACAATATGAATAAGTGAAAAGATTATCCTTATTTCTGCCCCATGTGATAACTACAAAATCCCTGAAAACACAGGTCTGATATAATGTCAGAGATCTTTACCCAAACTGCTTTCATAAAGATCTAAAATTTGGTGGAGAATGAAAACAGAGATTACTTAATTCTTTGCATGTCTTTACGATCATGATGATTTCCAGACTGTTAAAACCATACATATAAACTATTTTATGGCAATTGAGATTATTTATGTTTCCCTATCACAAAAACTCACCACTTTAGATTTTGATACAAAGATGCTTAGGCAACACACAGCAGTGCAATTACCATAATAACTTCTGAAATTAAAACCTGTCTAAAACTCTATGGAAAGCTAACATCCAGTTCATTAACCATTCCTGTTAGTTTTCAATAATGCAAAAATGATTAGAAGTTTAATTTGTTAATCACCTGTGTTTTGACTGGCAGTAGATATATAATCCTCTGCAGAAGTCTAAACTAGCCCTTGCAGAAAATAAAATGTGCTAATGCCTTATCAGGCCTAATAACAGGAATTAAAAAGAAAAATCAATCATGCCTAGGTAAACCATTGATGGTTGAACAATTAATTCATCTTTAACTCTGTTTAATTATATAGGCATTGATGGATACAAGTAGGAGAAAAATCTATCTTTAATAAGGTTTAGAGTATCACTCACCAATCATGTGATTTGCAACATGAACCTGAATATCCCATTCATTGTAGAAAACCATCTGACACTTGATGCACTGATAGGTCTTCTTCTGAGGAAACAAGTATAAACAGATTTACTTAAATACATGAGCTTTTTATCGTTTTTTTGTTTGTTTCGTTGTGTGTGTGTTTAAACACAACAACCCTACTCACAGTGTTTTTCTGAGATGCTGGATTTACATATGTTGCTACCCAGGCTACTTGGGGACTGACTACTTGGGCAAAGTTTCATGAGTTCCTTACTAAGACCTAATGGCTTGATCCCAACACTTTTAAGTTTGGTTGCAAAACATTTAGAAGAAACTGAGTCTCATAATGATGGCATAATCTATTTTTAAAGATTCTTAGACTCAATAACAGAAATTAGCATTAATCCAAATCTGTAACACATAAATGAATTTCAGAAAAAACACTCCCTTTAAGATCAGGCAAGCTTTCTTTCTGACTGAAATAACGGTGGTGGTATTTCTAGATATCCATATGTAAAATGATTAAAAAATTAAGATGTATGGAATCTAGCTAAGACATTTAGAAATTAGAATTTTTAGCTGAATTCTGAAATTTACATGATGTTTCATAAGTTTTCTCCCATAAAGAAATCATATCATAATGAACATTTTAATACCATTTCATCATTTTACTTCACAGTTCTGTGTGCACAGAGCAGGGTTTATTATAATTCTTGTACACTTATAAAGAAACTGAGGCTGTGAAAAGAAATAGGCTCTCTAGATTCAAAATGCTAGGCTCTCTGATAAAAGCACTCTTTATGATTTTACATCTTTATTATTGTGTCCCCCACATGATTCAGTACATAGTTGATAAAATTCTATAAGGTATTGGTTATGTTTCCCAAAACAAACAAATTACATAAATTCCTTTATGATAAAATTTGCCATTTACATTTAAAAACTACCTTGGAAAACAAAATAAACCATTATGAAATAATCCATTTTAAAAATCTCCCAAACATGACCAAATGACATTTATAAAATCATATAAATGACATTTTGTTATATGCATTCTTACTGAATTGTCTTTTCATTAGCAGTCATATAATACAACTGTTCTACTAATGGTATTAATAGGAAATACCCGTCTGTAAATTATAATTACTTTTGAAAGGCTGAAGTTCTTTGGAACTTAACAAAATCAAAGACAAGCACAACCATTTAGCTTCATTTCATTTACAGTTAAAGTTCTAAATGCCATAAATATAAAATTTTCCTAATAATTGTAAATTGTAATTTAACTTAGCGTATTTTTTTTTTCTCCAACAGTGGATGGTATTCCTTGTAAACCACAGAAGTATGGGCATTTTTCCAATGGAAGCTGTCTAAATAATCTTACAGTCTTTGTATATTAGGCATATTGAGTGTGCTGAATCTAAATCTAGCACAGGCTTGAAAAACCCTGACAATCACCATAGAAGATTTACTACACCAAGCTGTTTACAAGATGCTTTTGATGGTGACATATAGAGCAACATGTGTTGTGTAAATAACATCTATCCCTTTTTTTAAACAATATTTCCCTTTAGAACTAGTTAGAAAATATTTCTTACTCCCAAATGACCTACATTATATATTGTTTATTAGCATACTTCTAGCATTATTCCTGATATGTGACCTTGCTGAAAAACAAAGAAACATAAACTTAATGGCTAGTCTTTTCTCTTGTTGGCACAGTAAAACATACAATATGTCGAAAACTGTCTCCAAAAATGATGACTGATGAATATGCTGAAGGAATATGCTAGGGCTTTTTTTGCTGGTCTAATAATAAAGAATAAAATCACTTGACAAGCCAAAATAATAAAATACCCACACTTACTACTATCTTCAAAATGAACTGTCACATTTGAAGATCGATGTATGTAAGTTTTCTTTTATCATTGAAAGAAGAGGCTTTTGTCATGACTGATAATTCAAACACTAATTCTTTCTACTCTTAAAACAGTGTCTAAAATGTTACATTCCGTTTTTCATTAGCAAAAGCATATTCTCATCCACAACTTCCTAAATTTACAGCTAGATGAGATAATAATTTAATGTGACCAAAAACAATGTACCGTAATTTTAAAAAGCTGTATGTAGCTTGAAGTCTACTTTTCACTTTCCCAAAGACAGGGTGATGACATGAAAATTGGGACATGCTAAGGTTTTCCATTTTAAAGTTGGGATGTAAATTTCATTTTTACCTTCAATTTGTAAAAAAAGTAATTTTAAATGACCCTTAAAGCTTCCCTCATTATAATTATAGACTCTTATCAAAGGATTTGAAAGACCCCTCTGTACCATATACCACCTTTAAGTAAAGGAATAAAAAACTCTGAACAATATCTGACTTGGGGAGCTCATTTCCTTAGAGGTAAATTCATTCCAACTGTTTAAGACCAAGATTATTTCTAGTCTCAAATCTGCTTTTCAACTACTTCCATCCATTGGAACTAGCTCTAGGATATGGAGATGGAGCTCTAGAGAACAGGTAGAACCCCTTGTCTAATGACAATTCATTGAACCCCATTTAGGGTTGAAAATAGGCGTACAGTGTATGAAACACTATGAACAACTTTCACCATCCTAGTTACCTTCCTCCAAATTAGGCCCAACCCTCCAGGTGTGACCTGACCTTAACAGAGTCTAGTAGGACTGTCACCTCCCTTAGGACTAAGACTTCCTTTTACGTGAAAGACAACAAAAAAGTCAAGTGAGATAATTTCTTCTAAAAGCAGATAAAAGTAGAAACAGAACTTCCATTGTTTGGGCCCCAGATTGGCCTTTATCAACGCTTAAGTTGTCAATTTACTTGAAATGCTAATTTAGTACAATTTTTTAAAGAGACTTTTTTTCATTAGCCTTTTTAAATGTGCTACTTGGGAGTGGGATTGTCATTTCCTGATTGTTCTCTTTTGTTTTCTGATACTGATAGATGTAATTATCAAGGATACAACTTTTTCTCAGCACCTCATTATTTTTGATTGATTTTGAGAACAATTTAAATGTGCCTTTTTGACATTCTTGTTTTCAGTTATACTCTGGTTAAGGTACTTAGAGACTTTCAGAAAAAAGCATCTCATAAATAAAAAAAATGATCAGACTCTTTAATAACGTATGGGATTTTTTTGTTTTGTTTTTTTTAAAACACATTCTGATTAACCCTACCCTCCACCATTCAATCTATACCATACTAGGACTTCACATTTATTCTAGCCTCAAATTAAAAGGAAAAAACAGGTAATATGTAGTTGTAAATTGCTTTGATTTTATTAAACAAAACACTGAATGTGTAGGCAAAAAAATCAGAGTCCATAGTAATCCTCAAAAACAGAAAAGGAAAAAAAATATCAGTTGCTACCTCTGGAGTTGACTATTACATGGATTTTCTCCTTCTGAAAATTGGTTATTAAAGGGACAGGGCCCCACCTTGCTTTTTAGGGAGGATATGTAATTCTTTATTACATCTGACGAGGAATAGCTCTTCTTTATAGAAGAATGACAATAGAAAGAATGATGTAAAGATGTAAGGATTTACCTGGTGGTAGTAAGTAAAACCAAAAGAGGGACTTTAATGTCATTAATAATGGAGCCACCTGACATTAGGTGCCTCCAGACATGATGCAATAGGAAGCATTTGACTTGGCCAATAAAACAATCTTAAATAAAATGTAATCAGGCCTTTTGACCTAATAGTTCAGCTTTCAGGAATTATAAGGATACACCAAGGAACAAGAATTACTGAGAAAAAACAACAACGAAACAGAACATTCTCCAAAATGACTTGCCTCTTATCTTCGAGAAGTCAATGTCATGGAAAAACAAACAAAAAAGTGGAGCTATATTTTCAGGTGAAATGGGACTAAAAAGACTTAACTACTGTAAGTCTTAAATGTAAGGTGTGGGTCCGGATTTGAGGGGAAACTAGCTATATAAAGGTTGTTAACACAATTGGGGAAATCTGAATATCAACTGGCTATTAGATATATTGGAGAATTACTATTAATTTTCTTATATGTGTTAATAGGATTGTGGCTATGTGGGCAAATCTTTTTATTAAGAGACACATACTGAAGTACTGTGAGGTGAAATATCATAAAGTTTGAAATTTGCCTTCAAAAGAGTCATAAAAATATACATAATCATATATAAAACAAAAATGACTAATGTTAACAATTATTAAATCCAGGTGTAGATATATATTCATTATACTCTTTCAACTTTTCTGCATGCTTAAACATTTTCATAATAAAAAGTGATAATAAATGAATAGGATAATTAACAGGATGCCAGTTTTTAAAATTCTAAACCAAATTTGATTAGCCCCATCCTCTCTGTTCATTTTATACCCACATAATTGGTGTGCCTCAAAAGTAGTTTTGTGCTTAATTGTTGTAAGTAGCTTTGCAAACATTTTTGGTGTTTTTCTATTTCTTAATTACAAATCTAATGTATCATCTCTAAGAGACCAGGGACTATAGGTTACATTCATTTCTGTAATAGAGCAATAATAATTTCTGACAATTGTTTCATGCTTTATAGCCTACAAAGAACTGGGATGTATAATATCTCACTTGCAACAATCCTTTGAAAGCTGATAGAGGAGGGATTACTATTCTCATTTAGAGAGGAATTAAGTGACTTGTCCAAAGTCACACAGGTCATGAATACCATAACCTGGAGTCAATACCAAGGCCAGTGTTCTAAAACACTGCCATGCCTCCCACCCACGGCTTATGATAATGGTTTAAACATACCTCATACACCAATCATTTGAAGGTAAATTTACAATGGCATTTTAAGGGCATCTTGAAAAGGGGCTTTCCCTTAGAAATGTGTAGCACTTTGGTCTTTGACAGTGCCAGGGATGGTATGAGAATAGCCTATGCCATGAGGAACTGTTTCTCATCACTTTAGCCTTAGGTTCCCAGTCCCAAAACTTTTGACCAAGATCCCTAGGACAGAAGTGGGCTCCCAAAGTCCCCTAGTCTATTTCAAGACTTGTCTTTGGCTCTGAGTGTTCTGCAGTTTTATTGCCATGTCTTTAACTCTGTATTTATGCTTATTTGTCCTGCTCACTACTAAAAGAACAATTTCAATCTGAGATCTCATGTCTGTCTTCAATCCAAAACTTTTCATCAGTCATCTGTTCGGTTATTATGCATCTCACAAAGTCTGCTTTCACTCCTATTGGAACCCTTAT
The DNA here is from genome assembly GCA_026826555.1 of Tolypeutes matacus. Lineage (NCBI taxonomy): Eukaryota > Metazoa > Chordata > Mammalia > Cingulata > Chlamyphoridae > Tolypeutes > Tolypeutes matacus. The sequence goes on from JAKSZT010054515.1 coordinate 2,237,432, forward strand.
TCAACTAGCCTTGACTCTCAGTCTATCCTCCACGTATCTTAATTGCTCTTCCATCATATTTTTAAAATCATTTTGTCTCTGTTTTGATCTAGGTGATTTTCTCCATATTTTCTTAGAAACCACTGACTCTTTTCACGGGTGTCTAGTCTACAGCTTTCCCTATGTACTGAAGCTTTCATTTCAATGACTATTATACATTTTCAATTTAAAACACACACGTGTTCTTGTTTCATTTCTGCCTGCATGTGTTCCATAATTTGTCAATGTGTTTAGTGGAAATTATTCCTTCATTTACTTTTCTGAGCTTCTAAGCATACCTATTTCAAAGTCTTCATCACACCGTTCCATGTAATTAATTTCTTCTGGAGTGGATTCCTGGTCTCATAGCACATTGTTTTGTTTTGAGTTTTTTTTTGGCCATATTTACTAGCATTAGAGTCACATATTTTGGAAGCTTGATTTGAAGCCTGTTTGCAATGAGAATTTTTTTTCTCTCCTTCTGAGCTGATCTTCCCTTTCCAGTAGTTTTGCAGTTGCTTCTACTGGGCCACCGCAGGCTATTAGACCTGAGCTAGGTCTCAGAAGAGCTTTTCACATGTACCTTCTATGCTGCAGGGATCTAGGAGAAATTGCAAGTTGAATTACAGAGATGGCACATAGTGAGTTCAGTTATAAGACACAAAGCTGTGCCTCCCTTCCCACCTCTTGTAGCCCTCTAGTTTGCTAAAAAGCCCTAGTCCCATGTAGCAGTCAACAGAATTTATTTATTTTTTCTATCTCCTTTTTGTGAGTAGGAAGTCCCTGATTTAAGCAGTAAGCCTGGCTTTTGCCCCATAGGGATTAAGCTCTAGTTACAACTTTGTATTTCTGGAACAGAGTCCAGCAGGCCCCTGACATAGACCCTGATGACTGTATGGTGGTTTTTCTTTTGTTTGTTTTTGTTTTTGTAATTTGGTTTCTGGATCTCAGAGACAGAAATATCTTGAACTTGACTATGTCCATTTGCTTTTCTACTTGTACATTTTATCTATCGTTGCTATATGTTTGAATCATCAAAGCATGACGTTATGGAGCCATTTTTCCTAGTTGTTCTGCATACTTCAGGCCCTTCTATTTCACCAACCCCAAGCTTGGACAGTGACTCTCAAGGAAAGGCCAATCTCAGACTTGGCCAAGACCCTGAAATTAGAATGTGGTTCAGTGATACTGTAAAACATCCACTCCAAATATACCCAGCAGTCTTAGTAGGAAAGCAAATTTAAGATACTCTTTCTGCAAATAGTTGCTATTTACTGGCTCCATCATTAAGCTGTGTGACTCTGGACAAACCATTTAATGGTCCTGAGTCTTAGTTTCCTTCTCTGTAAATTAAAAATAATAAAACTTACATCTTAGGGTTGACGTTAAAAGCAAGCAAAAATTACATAAAACTGCTTTGTATCATGCCTACCATACAGTATACCTGCACTGAATAGCAACTACCTTTATTAATTTTACTTGACAAGTTATGATGGGGATGGAATGAAAGACAATATGAAATGTCTGGCATATCAGAGATGCTCTTCCAACATTAGTTCTTGCCCTTTTAGGTGGACTTTGAAACCATATTATAATTTCTTCAAACTAGAAATCACTAATTAGATATTATGACAGTTAACAAGGGCTAAACAAATGATTATGAAATAAAGCTTTAAATATTAATAGCATAGTAAATACCACAGGGCCAGTGGTGGGAAGGAGGAAGAGGAAAGAGAGGTTCCAACTAGCTAGGAAAGCAGGCTGTTTTCAAGAACTATAGCTTTATGCAATACCATTCCAAGAATGAATAATATTAATTACAAGTGAGATATATATTTAATATCAGCAGCATAATTGGATTGGATACTGTGAGCAAAAGTAATAAACCTGAAGCTTTCCACACTTAGTACTTCAGATGTTTTACTAATTTAGTCTGATCATTTTTGAGGTAATTCTGAATGAATATATAAACAAGTCACTAAAGAAAAAGAGAAAAATGGATGCCTATAATGGAAGCTACTAATGATGAAAAGCTTACCCAAATAATTAAATGAAAAATGCAATTACCAAGTTTTCATTGTATGCTCTCATCATGGTAAAAAGAAGGAAACCACTGCCTTAGAGATTTGGTTAACATCATGAGATAAAGTCTCCATAGCTCTTTGAACAATGGTGAGAGATCAACAACCAAGAGAGATTAGACAGGATTCCTGAACTCGAGGTGTTACAACATAATTTGGGAAAAGAAAACATACAAACATTAAATCGTAAAAAGTATGTTGCCTCAATAACATGGCAAAGACTTCTGGGACCGAATGCCCACATTAGGGCTTGGTCAAGAGAAGACAGCTAAAACATATCAAATCTAGATGGGTATTGTCAAGAAGATCTAGAAAAAGCTCCCTAGGAGAGAGAAGATTGAACTAGGGCCTGAAATGGAGATCGATTCCTTGAGTTCAAAACCTAGTTACAAAATGTCTACTACATGTCAGCCAAGTTGCTAGTCTGGTGGGTTGTTTGGTAGAATTAGGAAGGCAATTCAGAATAGAAACAGGACTAAAGGAGATTGCTTCTGGCCAACTGACTGCACAGGATAAAGAGGAGAAAAGCAGACATCTAATAAGGAATCTGGGAAAAGATTTTTATTTTAAATGATATGGTTGCAATTTTTCTTTTAATTTTAGACAAATTCTGTATAGGCCCACATGGTACTAGGAAAGAAAAAAAAAATATTTAAGCAAATTTAGTTTTACAAATAAAATCCACAACTCCAAGAAGAGACAAATTTAAGCCACTGCTAACTTAAATCAAGTGTAGGAAAAGTTGAACCTGTTTTTTTTTTTTTTAAAGCTTTTCTTGGATTCTCATTGAATATTAGATAAAAGAGCATTAAAATATTATTGTGTCTTAAAAGGTGTCATCAATAGTCAAAAATCAGGAAATAATTGAGTCTTCAGAAAAATCTGACTAGAATTCATTAAGAAACAAAACTCTGTGTCAAATATGGAGCCATTTCCACGGATTATATCAAAGAAGTCTCACAGAAGGAATTTATCATCTTGAAGTTTACCAAGAATAATTTTCTTTTTTTATTTTTCTTTAAGTTTAAAACTAATTTTATCTCCTAAAAATTTCCCTGATATCTAACGTTAAAAATTTGAGTCCACAGTTTCCCATGAAGAGATGCTTTAATGATTTTAGTTCAATTCATCTCTATTCTCTTCTTTCTCCTGGTTCAGATTTTAGTTTCTTTCAGGGGACTTCACTTATCTTCCACCCTATAGAGGCCACTGCCACCATCCAGGTAAGGTATCTTCATCTAGGTTCAGTTATTTCTTATGTGTATTCCAAAGCAAATCTACCTTAATCAAATCTCCTAAAATGTTGTCCATAAAGTGAGCAGTCAATAAATTTCATTTACTGACTGTCCAACAGACAATTTAGTGAGTTACCTTACATCCATCACCTTCGTTCATAAGCTACTACCTAAGACTCATCCATTTCTGCCTGCAAACCTCTCTAGATAGCACTAGGAATCAGGGAATTGGAAGAGGCTGAAGAAGAGAGACTAAATTGATGCTGCAGTCAAGGTAAAAAAAAATCACTGGAGCATGTGCTAAATTCTTTTTGAGTTAGGACAGGGAATTTGCCACTAGTTACTTGTGGCTGTAGTTCTTTCTCTTGTCCCTACTTTGAAGGGATTCATGATTCATAGTGGTTAGGGTTAACTTCCGGTACTGGCTGTTTTGTAACTTTGTAAACTTTCATAACATTCCAGAAAGACAAGGGATTGGGGAGGGGGGATGTGATTAGAGATTTAAATAATGATTCTCTTATCAACATGAATCTGAAGAAGTCAGGATTTTGCCTTTTGCTAAAATAGGGTCTATTCTCCTTATCAATTTTTCCATTCAAATACTGGTTGATTTCTGTTTTCACCTTTAAAAAAACTTGAAATCTCCTCCTGACTCGCTGTTGCCAAAATGAGGAGGTAAGGCAGATAAATATTGGGAATATGCATTTAGAGAGGAGAAAAGAGTAGCACGGTATATCGCTATTAAATTGCATCAAATGTACAGATGGATGCAATCCTCATGTTTGGCGATATGATTTACAATCCCATCAGGAACCAGGAGAAAGTTTTGTGAGGTGGAAAAAAAATATTTTGGAACCCATCAAGAAATATTTTCTTAAGCATATAATTAGTGCCCTAAAAGCAAGTTGAAAATTTTGATATGTTTACCGGGACTTATGAGTACTTGGGACCACTTAATAAAAATCATCATAAACATTAAAATGTTAACAGAGAGAGGGGTTTATATCGTATTAACTCATAATTATTTTTTAATTCTCCTACAATTCATTACGTGTTGTATCAGAATTATTTCAATGAAACTTATCTATCTCCTAAAAAATGATAAACTCTTTATGGGTGGGGCTACATCTTAGCCATCTTTGTGTCCATTACAGAAAATACCCTAATTATATACACATAATAAATTAATACATGAATGGCTCATACCTGTTCATTGTAAAATTATAATCTTTGCTTCCTCCCACTTCTCAGATGAAGGTTTCTGTGGAGTCCCAGTTATTCTCCTTTGTTTACATTCCTAATCTATCCTTCCAGCTATTCTTACTGTCAAAGGAATAGTTCATATTCTGGCTGTCTCATGTCTTATTTGCACTCTGTTACAGTTACCCATGTAAGTGATCAAATTACATTCATCCTTTCTTGTCTTGTCTCCATTGATTCTTATTTCAAGTCCTACCACTACTAGTTGCTCGCTCTTGCGTTTCTCTCTCTCCCGATTTTCATTTTAGGTTTCTGACTTTTCTCATCCATCCTTCCATTTGCACAGCTTTCCTACTGAGGCATGTCAGGCCTCCCTTCCCCTCTCCTTCAAATTGCTTCTTCAACCCCATCTGCTCCATAAAGTTTGTGAGCAATTACACCCACACAACACTGTGGGTGTTTACTTTATTATTCCTGTTGTTTGTACCCTTAGTAAGTTTGTTTTTTAGGATGGAGGTGTGTTTCCTTCACTTTACCGATTATAAAACATGCTGTGCAGTCAAATGGATATAAATATGCTAGTCTACTTTTAACCCCTTGATTTAATTGAAATTCTCTGGATTTTTTAAATTCTTCCTTGCTCATCGTTCCAAAATTATCTTTCCACAAAATAAAAAGAAATGAATGAATAAAGCTTGAGTACTGTGGAGCTTTAGGATTGAACAGGACAGGTATGTTCATCTATTTCATTTCCTCATCACAGACAATGAAACAGGCCTAGATAGAGGAGGTGACATTGCCCATGACTCAGAGTGGCTAATATAGCAAGCCTCGGACTCCAGGCCACAGTAGGTGTACCCACATTTATATGGCGGGCTAGCACTTTGAAAAAAAGGAACTGCTCACCATTGCCAGCTGGCTCTCCATGGTGCTCAAGTCCTCCCAGCACTGGCCTACAGAATCATCCCCATAAGTACCCATAAGTGCTAGCTCTTGCTATTGACTGCTGCCTTCTTCGAGGGTTCTCATTTCTCAGTGTATACTTATACCAGACAATTGACTGTACTATATTCAAAGTATCTATGCATCATCATATTCTAAAGTTTCCCATCAGTTCTGGAACAATGTCTTATTTGTCTCTCAAGCCTCTGAACCCAGTGCACTGCCTGACAGAGAGCATCTGTGAAGTAGTGCGTGGACTATACTGCAGTGAAGTGAGATGGGCTTTTTATAAGCATACCTGAGAAATTTATTGGAGGCAACCAGATTGCTGTCACCACACACACCCCTAGATTCTGCATCATACGACCAGATAATGCCATCTAGGCCCCCTTCAGATTATCCCCCAAAAAAGATTAAGTTGTAGACCGGAGAAAGCTCTACATAATCATTAATGATAATATATCTTTCTAAAGCCAGACATGTTTCCATATAAAAATGCTCAAGAACATAACATAGCAAAATATAGGGCTCTTTCCCAACTGGGCTTCCATTCCTCCAGAATATTCTTCCACACTAGAGCATATGACGATGAACATTACTAAGACAAAAATGATAACAAATTCTCCATTTTTTAAACAAAATCTGTGAAAGGCAAGCCCTGTGATTTTTTATATTTTATATATTTTTCATATTTCCAGGCAATAAATCAATCATTATTTTAAAAGACATTTTGGAATATTGTTGTTGAATATCCTTACTAGATATTTGAGAATATTTCTATTTCTAATCCTTGCCAATTCCTCACCATCTTATCCTCATTATTTGAGGGTATATGTATTTTTCTTTTTGTAGGTTTAGCTCTTTACTCAGAGAAACATGAAACTAAATATCTATTTTCTACTTTCTAATTTATCTTATGTTTGTCTATGGGGACACAAGTCTAGGCATGATGCCTTCTGCAGGTTCGAACCACAATGACTGTTGAACAAACTAGACTCAAATTAATCTAGTGTAACGTGCCTGCTTTGGAAAATCTGGTTTGGAATGGTTTAAATTTGTATAAACAAAATGACATCAATCCAGAGTCAACTGTAGTGCTAAAAGAATCTGTCTTCCATTAAAACTATTATTAATGGAATAACTTAAATTTTCAGGTCCTACGAGGTATAGATATTAAGCTCTGAGGGCTTTCTGTCAGTTTATCATCTATTTTATTTGATCCTTCAGTCCTCCCTCCTTCCTTTCTTCTCTTCCTTTCCTCTGTTCCTCCTTTACTTTCTCTTTCTGTCTCAAAGAATGATCTCCTTTATTAAATATGTGGTCACTCTTCATAATTAAACCCCATATTTCTGGACATTTCTTCATCAAGAGCTTTTATTACAGTTTAATTTTGCTTTTCTTACACCCTAAGCCAAGCTTATGAATGCAAAATTTCCAAAATAATCCTTAGATCTATATTAAAGATGAGTATGTTAACATCAGACTTTGTCAAGTTAGATTTATCAATACCATTTTGATTTCTAAAATATATATCTTTGCTTTGAAATATCTCTCACTTATCAGTAATTTTTAAAATATTATTTTTTATTTAAAAAATAAATTGCCATGCATCTAAATTATAAATCTTGTCCATAATACACAACATTTTCACCTTTTTTCATAATACTCATATATTTATACATATGTATTTGATATTCAAATAAATACCCATTTTTTAAATGAACTCTTTACTTGACCTATGTTTATGGCCAGTGGGTTTTAGGCAAACAATAGCCCTGTAAAACTAGCTAACATTTAAACTATACATTTGCTAGAAAAAAAAACATGTTATTTTGGTATTCACTTATTATGGCTTTCATTTACAATTTTTAATTTTCTTAAATGCTATTCTTTCAAGACATTTTTTAATCACCCTGCTCTGTATGATATGTTTCAATCCAATAATAGTATTTTGCCTTTCTTTCTTATATTTTCCACCTACACACTCATCTATTTAAATGTTTTTCTTTTATATTTATTGCTTGAAACTATCTCTGACCTAAAAGCAAACACAGTAATAGTTTATCTTTGTGACCCTCACACTCTCTTTGCTCCTTGGATTTCATCACAACGAGGTTTGATTTTAATACTTATTTATACTTTTTCATTTCATCAATTTTGTGGAAGTATGATAGCATATTTAGATGCATTTTGATCAAATAATCCGTAGCCCCAGCATTAGATTATTCTAAATTATAATAAAAAATTCACTGAAACACATTATATACATGAATTATGTATACATATACACATGGATATGTGCAGACTTAACACATAATATTCTTTAGTGATGTACCACATAGAACATTGCAGCATGCTTCATGTTTTCCAAAAACTTTCATACATATATATATATCATGTGTTCTTCACCAGAACCTAAAAAGTAGGTAAGGCGGACATAGCCCTATAAAGTCAGCCCATTTCAGAAATGAAACCGAAGCCTACGAAGAACTGAGATCACACAGATGGTTCTATCAATTGCTATTTGAACTCTGTTGGTTTGTTTCGTTTCCCCAAAAACTATCCTTCCTCCTGCTATTGTATGCTGAATATGCGTAAACTTCCCATACCTATAGTGGCACTCTCTGTATAGTAATAGATTTCCAGACTCAGTTGAAGACTCACTTGTCTGATACAATGCTTAATTCAATAAAATAAATAATTTGCCTTGACATAGGGATTCCTAATGATTTCAGCTGCCACTCTGTCTCACTGTGATGTGAATTCCATATTATATTCCATATGTATGGGGTTCTTAGGTTCCATTTATATGTGGTTGTAAGAAACTGTATCACAATTCAGTTCTTAGGGAAATGTTTCCTTCTTTGTTCCTTTTTACATTTTATAATGGATTTAATCATTCATAAGTGCTTATTGGGAACCTAGGATATGCAAGGAACCCTTCTGAGAACCACGGTGGACCCCAGCCACACCCTGCCTCTGCTCCTCTCTGACCGCTCCTCCCACTGTTCTTTCCCTTGTCAATTCTGCTCCAACCCTCCTAACCTCCCTGCTATTCCTGAAACCTACAGGGTAAGCTCCTGCCTCAGGACCTTTACACTGGCAGTTCTCTCTCTTTGCTCTTCATACAGACATCTGCCAAGCCAGTTCCTACCCAGTTATTTGCTATCTCTCTTGAACTACCTTAGCACTCTGCTAGTACTTCTATTATGCCACATATTCCATTACACTTCATATCATATTTATTGTTGTGCATTCATTTTCCCCCAGCAAAGTACAAGCCCTCAAGGGGCTATACTGGGAAGAGAGACATGCATTCAGATAACTTTATTTGTATAAAGCCCACAGTCTTAGTCTGCTAGCACAATGCCTTGTAATAGCAGGCAAGTAATAAATCTGTTATCTTAAATTGCAGCACCAGATGAGGATTAAAAAAGCTACTGCTATGGGGCGATATTTCCAAAAGTATGAGATATGTATCAACTTAAGTATATAATGCATGGATGCTGCTCCTTCTAATTACACAAAGGAAAACATCTGAGATGCTATGTCTTTAATACCTCTAATACTTGATAAACTTACTTTTAACAATGAAAGAACAGGTTTCAGGTTCATAGTCTTTTGCAGGTTTGAGTATATAAAGCTAGAATTTTTAAAACATTATTTTGTATTCATTATATTTATTGTCTAATTACAGCAAGTGATACGGCTGATTGTCTACCTAGAGTTTTATTTTTAAAATTTTGATTATTAAGTGCTTACAAAAAGATTATTTCTAACATAGGTAACATATAAGGAATAACTACTGGACAAGTACCTATGTACTGGCACTCAGCTTAGTTTCCTATGTGGTCCTCCTACGTCATCGCTTCCTCCTTGTCTAACTTTGCATTTCCCCTATTACTAATGAGTTAAATATTTTCACATGCTCACTGGACCTTCAGCATTTCTGTTTGTGAAATGCTTGGTCAAGCCAATTTTCTTATTTGGTAGTGTGGGTTTTCTCATTGATTTGTGGGTGTTCCTCACACATTTTGAAAATTAACCAATTTTCCAGTTATAAATACTATAAATATATTATCAGACAGTTTGCAGCTTTAATTTTCACTCATTTTATGGTAACTTTTGGTAAACAGAAGTTATTTTTAATGTAGATGAACTTATTCATCATTTTCTTTGTGATTTATACTATTTGGTCTTGTTTAAGAAATCCTTCCCCATCCTAAGGTCATAAAAAGTCTTTTTTTTTTTCTCTAGAAGATTTATGGCTTTCCCCATTCACATTTGTTTTGAAACAACCAGGAACTGACTTTTAAATATGGTGAGGTAGGGATTCAATTTTTATTTTTTCTACATAGATAACAAATTTAATACTTGGCCTTCATTCTCCACTGATCTGCAAAGACAGCTCTATTCTATATTGAGTTTTCACACATAATACCTCTTTTGAGGGTCTCTATTGATCTGTGGACAATAGATGCCACACCATGTTAATTACCATAGTTTTATTATGATTTGGCTAGGTGGTTCTTGTTCTTTTCCTTCAAGGGTATCACTGCTGTCCTTAACCCTTCTTTCTTCCATAAACATTTTGGCATCTGCTTGTCAAGTTCCAAAAATATAAAATAAAATTTAAAACCTATTAAAAATTTCATTGGGATAGCACTGAATATCTAGATCAATTTAGGGGTAACTGACAACTTATAATACTGAGTCTTCCTATCCATGAACAAGTGATCATTTATGCTTGCTTTAGTATCTTTCAATATTTTATTATTTTCTCCACAAATGCTTGCACATCCTATTAGATTGATTTCTAGGTACCTATGTTTCTATGCATATTTTAAATGAGAATGTTTTAAATATTACATTTTCTGGGCTCTTCTGGTATATAAAATTCCAATTGACTTATATGAATCGATTTGGTACCCAGAACCTTTGAAGTTTTATGCACTAAAATAATTTGTTTTTAAATTCTTTGAGTATTAGTTTACACAGACATTAAGACTGGCACATGACAGTTTAATTTGTTCCATTTTAATTTTTGCCCTATTTTTCACATACTTAAATTTCTTTTTATTTTACCTTATTGTGTTAGTTATATCACCCAGCAGGCATCCTTGCCTTATTAGTGATTTTAATTATAAAATATTAATTGTACAAAAATTTCTCCACTAATTATGATGCTTGCTGATTAATATTTTAAATAGTCTTTATTAGGGTAAGGAAATTTCTGCCTATTCCTAATACAGTTTTCTTTTGTAATTCATTTGAAATTATGCTGAATTTTAGCAGAAGCTTTTTCTGCAACTCTTGAGGTAAACATATAATTTATATCTTAATCTGTTAATGTGATGAGTGAATTAATTTCCTAAGGTTGAACTCACCTTGCATTCTTGTGATAAATATTTTAATCATGATGTATAATCTTTTTTTTATCTAGAGAGTAGATTTCCTTTGTTATTAGCCTCAGTTTTTTTTGTTGTTGTTGTTTTGGTTTTTTTTTTCTTTTACTTTGTCTGGCTTTGATATCAAGATTATATAGGACTCGTTAAATAAACTGAAGCACTTCTTCACTTTTTTTATCTTCTGGCACAGCTTTGGAATTATGTGTTATGTTTAGAAAACTTCACTGGCAAAGCCATCTGAGACTGGTATTTTCTCTGTCAGAAGGTTTTCAACAATTTATTAAAATTTTTAATGGTTATGCAATCATTCTCCTCCTTTCTTTTATCTTGAGCCAGTTTTGGTAACTTGGATTCTAAGACTTCCCATATAATCTAAGCTTTACTTCTATTAGAGTAAGGTTATTTGTAATATTTGATTATTGTTTTGTACACACATAGTAAACTGCAAATAATATTAAGTCTATAGCACGATGTAATGTATAGACTAGTGTAACCACCACCTAGTTCAAAGTATGAAACATATCCTACATCCAGAAGACTTCTTGCCCTTTCCTACTTGATAACAGCCCAGAGGTAACTATTCTGACTTTGATCATCATAGATTAGTCTTGCCCATTCTTAAACTTTATATGAATGCAGTCATGTAGTAGTATGTGCCTGATTGCTTTGTTTCAACATTGTATTTGTGAATTATCCAAATTGTTAAACAGCAATAGTTCATACTTCCTTATTGCGGTGCAGTATTTCATTCTATGAATGGAATGAATTCATACCATTATAGAAATGTATTTATCCATTCTATTTTGATGGACATTTGGTTGACTCGACTTTGAAACATATGTATAAATGTATATCATTGTTCATGACTGGTGGTAAACATTTCATTTATTCATTCATTCATTTCATTCATTTAGAATGTTATATCTAAGTTTACTCTTAGATATAAACTTAAGAGTAAAACTGATATGTCATAGAATTGGCTGATATTTAGCTTTTGTAAATATTTCTCAACAGTTTTTCAAAGTGGTTGTACTAAATTATACTCCCAGTTGCTCCTCATTCTTGGAAAATAATAATTCTTGCATTCTTTTTTATTTTAGACATTCTGATTTGAGTAGTGGCTCTCATTATCTTTTCAATTTCTTAACATAAGAAGTTATGCCTCCCCTTTTCATTATCAATATTCTTCATTTCTGCATTTTTTTTTATTAATCTCAACAGAGGTTTGTAAATTTTGTTAGTATTTTCAAAAAACTAACTTTTTACTTTGTTGGCCTCCTTGTTGCTTCTTTGTTTTCTATTTCATTACTTTTCGCTCTTAGATTTATTATTACCTTCCTTCTTTTTAGGGGATTGTTTTGTTGTTCTGTTCTAATTTTCTAACAGCTTTGGTACGTCGCACAAGTTTTGAAATGTAGTTCTCTTTCAGTCCAAAGTATGTTCATTACTATTTTAATGCCCTCTTTGTTCCAATGTGGTTTTAATTTAAAAAATACATGCCATTTTTAAAAGATGCCTTTTTTATTAGTGACTTATTTGTATTATGGTCAGAGAATGTGATTTATGTGATCCTAAAACTTTTACATTTGTTAAGGCTTGCTTTATGATAGGAAGGGAGTGAAGGAGACCAACGGTCTACAATTATTAGGCTTGGCCTGGAGAGAGGATAGTGGAACTGAAATTGGAGGTGCAAACAGCAGAGACATTACAAAAGAACAATCGACAGCACCTGGAGAGGGAATGACCCACAAGTGTAGGAGAATGGAGATGTCAGAGACAGAACAAAGTTTCAAACCAAAACGGCCAAGAGAAAGATGAAACACTGCCCAAAACTGGAGAGAAAAGAAATTATTATTTGATTTAATTGAAGGGCTCGCAGAATGTCCAACTGGTCATATTAAACAGGTAGCTGAAAATCTAAGATTGGGGCTTAAAGAGAGGTTGAAAATTGAAATTTGATAGTTTAGTCACCTGTATAAAATAATAATTAGGTAATAGAAAATGGGGGTGATAGGAAGAGAAAGTCATTAAGAATAATAGAACCTTTAGAAACCTGCATATTTACAAGGTGAAAAAAAAAGTATAAATAAGGGAAACCCGCAATTTAGGCTTTTCTTAGCGCCTTCAGTGAATTCCTCATGTTTAGGGTGCTAACATTCTAGGAATACAAAATACTTAAAAGAAAACTACATCTGCATTATGTGGTGTGTGGAACAATGCAGTATGAGAGATCTCAAAAGTAGCTTTCAATTTTCTTCCACCATACAAAATCATCTTGAATCGATATTTACTAATCTGTACCTCGATGCAATTTCAGCCAAAGCGTAAAAACCTCTCCTAGATAGAATTCGACCACTAGGTAGAATTCCAAACTCTTTGGCCTAGTACCCAAACAGCAAATATTATGTGCAAGTCAAGATTCCCGGTTGCAAACAAAACATTCCTATTTCTGAATTTCATATGTTCTAAAAAGACACTATACCCATATGGAAAGTATAAGCCCAACGTCCAGAACTGTTGAAGTAAGAATATCTAGGGATGGTAGCAAATGCAATGTGTGGGCTAATGAAAAATGCTAGGGGAACATGGGACTGGAGACAAAGAGAGTGGACATGAGGCAGCTGCTTCTATGTGCCACACCCTGATATTTATCCAGGGGGCTTGTCAACCACACACAGCGCAGATGCCAAACAAATATCAAAGACAAGACAATTAATATGGAACCAGACTGATCATGCAAAGCCACTCAGTCCATTTCAATAACATCCTGAATCTTAAAAATTTATTTGCTCATATAACTTTCTACTCAATTTTTAAATACTATTTATTTAGAGGGAATTTAACCTATTTTATTTCTACTTTTTGAATATTTAACTTAGCAAAACTTAGTATCAGTCATTTGAAATATAAAAAATTTGAAAGTATATTTTTCTTCCTCTTTTTTTTTTTTCAACCTCAGCTGGAATTTTTTATTTTACAAACTAAAATAGAATTCTAGAATTTTGGTAGCTTCTGAGTGGTCACCATATACATGTCCATTTTTAGTACAAATTCCATAAAGAAAAACTATTGATTCTAAGATACCAACAGACCTTCTTACTAAAGGTGAGGTTTTTTTTTTTTTTATTTATTAAGATTTTATTTATTTATTCATTTATCCCCCCCTTGCTGCTTGTGCTCACTGGGTCAGCTAACCACGCCGTGCGGGCGGGCCTGCCCTCACCAGGAGGCCCCAGGAACCGAACCCGGGGCCTCCCATATTGGTAAATGGGAGCCCTACTGATTGAGCCACAGCCGCTTCCCTAAAGGTGAGTTTTGAATTGTTAGAAACTTGAAGTCTTTTAGCTTATTTTAATATTTTTATATAAAACTTAACTTTAAAGCATCTGAGTATTTTTATTTAGTTAGTAAATATACCTGCAAATAAGACAGAGTACACTGTTTTTGTCCTTTTGAAGTCCTTAGACTGTATTCATTTATTCAACTGATATTCACTGAGCCCTTAGGATAAGAGCAAGAAGGAAACGAACAGTAAACAAATAATGACAATGTGAAAAGAAAATCCCGAGGAGGAGACAAGTTAGATAAGGTTCTTGGGGCAGGCCCACCACAGGGAGGATAAGCAGCAGCCAGTGGTGCTGTGAGGCTGGTGGGGAAGAGCAGCCCAGGCAGGAAGCAGTGCCGTGAAGGCTTAGAGGCCGTGCTCAGGAGGATGGCGGTGGGCACAGGGCAGAAGGCACAGAGACCAGGGCAGGCTGCCTGGAAGACATCAGCAAGGCCAGCCAGCCACAGCTAGACTGCACGGGCCTCCAGGAACAGATGAGGGGCCGGGATTTTATTCTGAGTGGGAGAGGAGGCCACTCAAGAATTTTAAGTGACCTCATTTAATTTCCCTGTCTACAAGATTTATTCTAACTGCAGCTTGAAGTATGGACTAGAAGCAGGCAGAAAACGAAAGGGAGGACCTGTTAGGAGGCTACTACAGTGTCCAGTCAAAAAAGGAAAGATGTTTGGAATAACGGGACATATATATATGGTGGTCCCTTTTAATAAAATGATGAAAGTCGGGAGGAAGAAGAGATTTCAGGAAAGAAAATCATGAGTTGAGTTTGTACGCATTGTGCTTCAGATCTCTAAACGAGAGTCTGGTAGAAAAGTCAGGCTGCCAATAGGATACAGAAATCTGGGACTCAGAAGAGATGTCTTGGCTAGAAATATAAATTGGGGGAGTCTTAGCACAGACAGAGTTAAAGCCACGTGAACAGACTAGACGTCTATGAAGAGAGTAGACAGAGGAGAAAAAGAAGTCCAAGGCAGTGCTGCATTTTCAGGACAGGCACATGAGGAAAAGCCTCTATAGGGAGAGGTGGAAGGAAAACTAGGAGAGGGGATGCCAGAAGTCCTGAGAGGTGCATTTCAAGGAAAAAGCTGGCAACCCTGCCCAGAGTTACAGAGAAGATGAGGACAGAACGGCAGTCTCTGGAATCTGGAGCTTGCTGGTAACCTTGGCAGGAACAAGTACAGCTTGTTTGAGAAAGCAGGCGTGGAGGCGGAATGGGATAATGCAGCAGACTGGCACGTGCGTACAAAATTTATGGCAGACCTTCAACGATGAAACAACATTGTGAGTCCAAATAAAATATGAATAGTGACCCTACATTTAAAAGGCTCAGAAGAACAAACATTTATTCACCACCTCCTACATTCCTGACAACATGCCAGATGTGTCATTCATGAAAACAGCCAGGTGACCAGCTTCCCTGTTGTCCCATATCACCCTTACCATGCATGCGAGGAGGCTCTGGGAGAGCCACCAGCCAGATACAAGCTCTGTGGTTTCCAAGCATTGAGGCATTTGCCTACTATAGGACTGGTACTGTCCTAGGAATATGAAATTGGATAAGTTCTTTCCCCAAAGAATTCATGGGAAAGGAACAGAAATGTAAACAGGTAATTATAAAATAATTTTACATAATATTTATTCCATATTTTATACCTAGGGCATTCAAGGGGAAGGGAGACACTTGTGGTAGGAGAAGGATTGTAGGAGTCCTTCTAGAGTAGTTGATCTCCAAATGGAAGATAGTGGGCACTCAGGAGGAGAGCCATTATTCTGGGCAGAAGGGATGAGACAGCCCAGGCAAAACACAGAGAAAATATACTTCATGTGGATTAATACTTACGTATGCGTATGTTCTTTCAATTACAGCACAAGGTGAAAAGTAAAGAAAGGAGGCAAAAATTTACTCAGGGACCAGAGCCTGAAGAGTTTATGTTATCTGTAGGGATGGAGGTGCAAAGCACCTAAAATGTTTCAAACAGGGAGGGACATGCTCATCAGATTTCTGTTTTAGAAAGATCATTCTATCAGCAGAATGGAGATGGATTTGAAAATAATAAGACAAATGAGGAAGAAAAGTAGGAGGCTACTTCAGCTGCTTAGTGAAAGATATCAGAGCATGAACTTAGAATGTGGTGAAGGAGTAGAGAGGAAGGGATTAATTCAGGAAATCAATATGCATTGAAATCAAGATGGCCTGACAAACAACTGGATGCAGAGCAAAAGGAAGAGACAAGGAAGATCGGTGGATCAACAAGTGAAACAGAAACTAGAAGAAAAGTAGCAGGCTGGAGAAAGGATGAGGAGTTCAGTTTTGGCCCTACTGTGTTTGAAGTCTGTCAAGGACATGTGGGTGGATATGTCCAGCAGGCAGCTGTGTAGAGGATTCTGCTCAGCAGAGAGGTTTGAGTTGGAGATTTTTGTTTTAATCGGCTTTCTTGAGGTGCAATTCATATACCTTCCAAAATTTCACTAATTTTATATGCAAACTGGTGAGCAATGACAAATGCATACAGTCCTGAAACCACCACCACAACCAAGATTTTTTATCACTCCCAAAGTTCCCTTCAGCCCCTTGGCGATACTATTTGGAGAGCCGTCAGCATGTATAGTTAAAGCTGTGGGGCATGGGTGAGGACCCATGGATAGAGTGTGCAGGGCGAGAGTACAAAAGGAAATGCTAACTTAAAGGAAGGAGGAGAAGGACACGGAACATTCAGAGAAGTATGGAGGGAATGAGGAGAGAAGACAGAGATTCAATAAAGAGGGAATAGCCAAGAGAGCCAAGGAGAGCTGTGAGCAAACTAAGTGCTCTAAAAAGAATGCATTGCATTGGTGACATAGGTCTGCAGAGACCTTAGAGAAGGCAGCTGCACTGGAGGGATGCAAGTGCAAGATCCCTTGCAAGTGGGCAGAGGAAGTAAATGGCAAGAGCAAATATGAGAGCCATACCAAGAGGATTTTATGAAAAGGACAGAGATTAGCTAGAGGAAAATGCCAGTGGAATAATGAAAAGAGTATCTTGAACTAGGAGTTAAGGAGACCTTGAACTAATTTTTAAGGATTCTCACCTCTTGTCTCCCACTTATTAGCTGTGTGATCTCAGACAAATCTCAATTTATCTAGGCCTGTTTCCTTGTCTGTAAAATAAAGTGGCTTAGTTAGATGGCCTCCATTTCCCTTCCAGTTCTGATTCTGTGGCAACGTTAAGTGCTCTTAGTAATTGGAGATAACTTGCATTCTTGGAAAAAGCAATTTCAGCGGACTGGTGGCATTGGTAGGAATGGAAGTGTGAGTAAAATAGTCCCTTGGAGAAATCTGGGTAGGAAGGGTCTTGGAGAAATTGAGGCAGAATGACACATGTTTACACCATCTCTCATAAAACTTCAAAGATGTGAGACAACATTCTTTGGTCTAAATGAGGCAATACCTGACCAGATAGCCTGGCCAAAAAGCACTGTACTCCAGAAGCAGCACTACCATTTGTTCAACTCATAGCAAGTGTCAGGAACTCTGCGAAGTGACTTGTGTGGGAAAAGCTAGAGGGCCAGCATTCTTCGGGTCTTACACGATTCCTATTGTTTGTGGAAATGAAGCTCTGGATGTTAATCAGTGTAGTTTATGTGTAACTTGTTATTGTAAAACACTTTTGAGGAAACAAAGGGAAAAATAGGTTCCCCAAACCTATATTATCCAAAATAGTCTCCACTGAAAATTTAGATTAATAATCACAGGATTTGGGCACAAACAACATTTTTTCACAAAGTCAGAAAGTGTTAAGCAGAAGAAGTGGAGTTCACATTTAGATCTTCTGTCTTCAATTCCAAATCTCTCCACTACATGACAGCTACCTGCTACCATTCTCTTTTGAGAGTCACATATGCCATCTTCCATCCACTTCTTGGAGTGTATGGTTTTACATAGTAGTCATTCTTCCCTAGATTTATATTTAAATTTAAATCCCTTTTAATCAGGTAATCTAGTCTTGATCAGGTAACTTTCTTCTCAGTCTTTGAAAGATGCAGTCCAGGGTCTACCAGTATGTGTCTGTCATCAGAAGTCATGGTTCAGAAAAATTTAGTCCTGTTCTTGGCAATACATGTGTACCCAGGTTTTATTATCTTCTGAAGTCTCAGTCCTCAGCAAGAAGAAGAGATGAAAATACCACCCACATTGCTAAGTCCTTCAATTCCTACCTAGGGCATCAAAGTCAACGAGAGGCAAGTCATATTTCTTTTTGTGATGAAAGGTTTTCCCACGTGATATACCTGTTATCTGGCAAAGTCTTATATAAGAGTTTGATGCCTAATCTGGTGAGAAATTTACACAATGTTTATAATGAGAAGTCACAGAAGCTTAACTTGGCTAACAGCAAATGGTAACAAATTAATCATTTACCGTGTCTTTTTCTTGCAGATTCATTATTTTTAGATGTCTTTTTGTAAAATTCAACATACATTGAGATATTTTTCTATGTTTCTATCTTTCTAGCAGGAAGAAAGCGAGCACAAAATTTTCCAATTTAAATAGTATAACAAAGAAAAAAGTAGTGACGGGAACGATGTTGAACAACTCAGTTACTTTTTGAGACAAAAAGGAAATAATTACATCTGAATCCTAACATGTGGTCAATTAAGGGTATCACTACAAGCTCTTATTAATCACGTATAGGGAGTCATATTTTGTGTTTGATAGTGTTTGATAGCTAGCTTAAATAAATACGATTTTAAGAATGAAAATAAACTAGTCCTTTAAAAATATTTTAAATATTATTCTATATAAGTGTAGGATATAGATAAGTTTTCTAAGTATCATCATGATTTTAGGTATAATTAAAGACTTGACAATGCCTTAAGGATACATTTTCCTAATCAAGTAACTCTAAACAGATTAACATAGTGTAAGGATTATTCATATGTTTTGAAAAATTTCATCTCAAATGGAATTATAATATACAGTAATTCAGCAACATCAGAAAATATTAACCACAAACAGATTAAGAAGAAACAGGCATATACCCTTCCATAAACAATCTACTAGGAAAGAGAGCCCTGTTTTGCTTGGTTTTAAATACACACATACCAGCACACAAATACAAAAATATGGTCATTTTCTAATCCACTTTATACACCATTTAAATTAAATGGGAACAAAAAAACTACTCTAGATATGTTAAACATAGCCAGAAAAAAAAAAAAGGAAAAAAAAAAAAAGAAAAAAGGAGGGTGTGAGTAGTTTTCAGCATAAATGTTTTAAGAATTCTCTTGAAAAAAGCTATAAGACATTTTGAGAACAATTGGGGGAATTTGAACATGGACTTCCAGTAGATGATATTATGGATTTATTTAATTTTGTTAGCTAATTTAGTTAATTCCCTTAGCTAATGATATTATGGTTAAAGAGAAAAGGCCTTTTTCTTACAAGATGATCATGATATCTGCAACTTAATTTCATATGGCTCAGATTAATAAAAATGCTGCGTGAGAGAGAGGGAGAATAAAATGTTAACACAATGTAAACCTGCCATATGGAGACGCTCGCATGCACACACATTCAGTGTGTTATTTACTTTAACTTTCCCATCAGTTTAAACACTTTCAAAATAAAGAGTTGGAAGAAATAATTCTTTTCCTGTGAATACAACTACTACTATTTGTTTCAAAAGAAATGATGGATGCGAATATTCTCACTGTCCTGATTCTGTGATAATCAGGGTGGGCTAAACATTCGCTATATTAGAAACCATGCATGTGTCCCCAGACCTCGTTTTCCTCCCTAGGTCTGGTTTTTAGAATGCTGGTGATAAACTAAGCCTGATTTATTATATGTCCATCCTGTATGGGAAAAGACTGTAACTCTAGGTATCTCTGGTCAACCTTAAGAGATATAGCAGGGGGCTATATCTGGTTGGCGTCCATCTCCCATATGGAGGGACCTGGGTTTGATCCCCGGGACCTCCTGGTAAAAATTTAAAAAATATATTAGAAGGTGCGTGGGCCGCCAGGCCCTGTTCCCGCGAGCCACACAGCAAGATGATGACATAATAGGAGAGTGACACAAGGGAGAGGCAAGATGAGACGCACCGAAAAACCAGCAACTAAGGTTGCGCGGGCAGGATGCCTCTCTCCTACATCAGAGATTCCAAGGATTGAATCCCAGTGAAGACAGGAGGAGAAGGATGAGAAGAGAGGGCAGAAAATGGACACAGAGTTGCCCAGCGAATGGACATAGAAACAGCAAAAACGGGGGGGAGGGGGAAGGGGTGTAAAAATGGATAAAAGTAAATAAATAAATAAATCCTTAAAAATAAAAAAAATAAAAAAAAAAAAAAAGAAATGATGGGATCCAATGCATGAGCTGTTATCCAAACTCTGTTCTTCCAGCTGTCCTTGACAGTTTGAAAAGATTTCATTTATTTAAATGAGAAAAGGGCAGATTTACTTGGAGCAGCTTCAGAGTTTGGGAGTTTGCCTGTCACACAGATGCCACATTCAGGAGGACAGGCTGGGTTTCGATCTTCTCAGCTCCCCCTACGAGCTGACTGATACCTATCTACAAGGAGAGGTAGGGGGGCCCCCAGAAGGGTGTGAGTGCAGGGACAAGATAAGGACACTCTAGTGACCCCAAACTGGAGGGAAATGAATCTCCCTGGGGTTTTCATTTGGATGGATCTTCAGATAAGGGAAGGTAGGGATGTGGAAAGGCCTATTAAAAACCAGGTGATAAGGTATCAAAAAAATTACATTAAAATGCACCATACTCTGCTCAGCATCAAGGAACGACAGTTTAGAAAACTACTTCTTTTGAAATGAACTTGTTTCTTGCACTCGTCATGGCAAAGAAAACACGACACTACTATGACTATATTAATTTTGAAAGTTCACCCAGAGATTGAAGACTTGGGGCCAGTGCCTGTAAACAGAGTACTGGGCATGTGGTGCTTAATACTTGCAGGAGCTTTTGAAAAACTCCGTTGTGAGAGAATATTTTCATCTCAATCCAGAAGACAAAGAAAAGTAGTGAGTGCTGACAGCATGGTATTATCTTACTCGATTTGTTATTCACAAATATATATATATATATTCTTTTTAATTTCCTCTTTAAGCCAGCATGTTGGCTCATAGTATCTTACTTTTATGTCATTATCGTTCTGCCATACACAAAAGCCATAGCTGGAGACTTCAAGTCGCAGTGAAGCTATGCTGAGATTCCAGATCTCACTGGTATTGGCATGAACGCTGGTCTCCTCAGCCACAGAGAAGACAATATCCTAGGGAGACTGGAATCAATCCTATTTTGCACCATTCAAGCCAAAACCCTGCTTATCGAGAAGCAAGTAATTGCTAGTAATGGCTATGGGGGGAAGGGGAAACATCGCTTGTCAATCTAAGCATCTCTTAGTACGTGGCAATAAATAAAGATGAGGAAAATATAAACACAGAGCAGGATGGTTTCTCGAGAAGGTTAAACAGCAAACATTTAAAAGGCAGGTTTACCTCGTCCGACTGCGAGGGACTGATTCTGGGCATTGGCGATACTTGTGGCGTTTTCAACTGCGTGCTGTTGCTGTCTGGCACGAGCTCCCTGTGCACGGTTTGGATGTGGTTCTGGAGCTCGCTTTCAGATTCAAACTTAACATTGCAACTAGAGCAGCGAGTCTTCAGTCCCCCCGCCTTCCCCTTCCCCTCGACGGCACTCAGATTCTCGTTCGGGCCCAGACCCGGTCTGTTTGAGCCTGGAGGGACGTTGATGCCTGGGCTAGCACTCTTACTGAGATTCACGCACCCAGCACACAGACCGTACGGCAGACCGTTGATGTCAAGTTTCACCAGATCTTGCTTTGAGCGGAATTCTTTGAGGCAGCTCGCGCACTTGTACAGTTTTTGGACATGCTGGCCACGTCCCGTGGTCTGCACCGCTGACCCGTTCCCTGTCTTTTGCATGTGGAATGTCCCGTGGATTTTGAGTTCTAAGGTGGAGGTCACTGTTTGCATGCAAACCACACAGCGAAATCCCGTAAGGGAATTTCTCAAGTCAGGGTGCATTTGGCAATGCTCTAGAAACTCCTCTTCGCTCTGCAGAGGCATCTTGCAGATTCGGCAGTTTCCGGTATCGAGGCTCTTACTGTGGGTAACTTTGTGTTCGGTAAGGGTTAAAAGGGAGGGAAACCGCTCTCCGCAAATAGGGCACATGTAGTGTTTGACAGGTCCCAGGTGGGTCTGCATATGTTCCCGGAGGCCGTTCTCTGAGAAGAAGGTTCGAGAGCACACGTTACACTTGTAATTCCCTTTAATGAGCTCGGCTTTCTTCTTCACAATGGCACTTTCTCCAGGTCTGATATTGTGATCTCGGAGCTGGTGATTCTGCAGCAGCGTCTCCATGGTGTAGGCTGCCCCACAAATGTCGCAGCCATACATGGGCTCAGAGGTGTCGACATCCTCCTCGCTCCCATCGTGACTGTTGTGGGACTCCTGGCTGTTGGTCAGCAGAGTCTGGAGCTCCACCTCCTCTTTCTGCACTTGCTCGGAAGCTCCATTGGTCCCACAGTTGGGAGTCTTGGTTTCAAACACACAATGCTTTTCCCGCAAGTGTTTCTCTAGCAAAATGATGGCGTGGAAAGCTTTGCTGCAGAACTTGCAGTTGTACTTCTTACTGTGAGTGGTGATGTGGCACTGAAGTTCCACCTCGGTGCCAAAGGACTCGCCACAGAAAATGCACTTGTGCACTTTCCCTTGGTTCTCCAGGTGGTTGTGTTTCACATGGAGCTGCAAGTCAGTCTCGTTGCGGAAGTCCCAGTTGCAGGAGGTGCACCTGTAGACTTTCTTTTCATTACTGTGCTTCACGGCCAAGTGGAGCTGAATGGAGACTTTTGAGTCAAAAACTTCTTGGCAGAGCGTGCAGCGGAAGAAGACAAAGGTGTGCATGTCCAGCAGGTGTTTCTGAAGATCGTCCACCGAGGTGAACTGCTTATCGCAACTCTCACAGATGTAATATGTGGAGGTGATCATAAAATGAATGGTGACGTGCTTCAGCAAGGATTCTTGGTTGGGGAATTCCTTGTTGCACTGAGGACAGGTCAATTTTGGAAGCACAGTGTCAAGGTGGGTTTTTAAGTGAGTCTGAAAGCTATCTAGGGACGTGTACTTAGCACCACACTGATTGCAGATATATTCTCCCGCTGGACGCGGAGGGGCACCTCCCACAGCCTGCATCATCTTAAGAGATGTCTGCTCTATGGCCACGGGAGAAAGGGGGCTCAAGGCCCTGGATTTCTTCCCATTGTGAATATAATTCAGGGCCAAGGGAATGTTTTTATGATTCTCTTTGATATGCTTGTTCAGCTTAAGAACGCTATTGAAGATTGGTGAATTCGTACAATAGGAACAAGAATAGACTTCTACTACTGGTTCTTTGGGAGTCCCCAGCACGGGGGACCCAAATCGGGAACCACTGAGGTCACAATGGACCTGTCTAATATGCTCTTCAAGGGAAGAGTCCGTGAGAAACCCCATGTAGCAATGGGGACAAAAGAAGGCATTGCTATCCTTAGCCACAGGGTTCGCAAATCCATGAGAACACCGGATGTGCTCCTGAAGGGCGTTGAGGTCGTTGACAACTTCGGAACAGAAGTTGCACTGGTAGACGATGGCGGGCAGGGCAGAGACGAGCAAACCCGCATCCTGAGCTTCGTGCACTTGCTTCAGGTGTTCGTTCAGGTTATAGAGGGAGGGCAAAACCTCCAGGCAATACTGACAAATATGGGCCTGTTCGGGCTTATCCAGATGCATAGTTTTCAGGTGAATCTGCAGAACTGCGAGACTCGAAAATAGCTGTTTGTTACAGTAAATGCAGCTGTAGGTAACTTTTGCTTGCTTACTCGAGGGGCCGGTCATGTCAGGCGTCTGCTGAGCCGCCCGCTTCCTCCCTCGACTCTTTGGGATTGGTGGGGCGGCTTCCACCATGGTTGAGCTGTCCACGGAGAGGTTGGAATCTGGAGTTGTGCTGGACACGGAGGTGTAGCCCACGGTGACGAGGGAAGGGCTGTCGCTGTGGTTGCACGACTCGGGCTGCTGGTGACTGTCCATGTGGCTGTACAGCTCCTCCACGGTGTGGAAGTTTTCAGAGCAGATGCTGCACGAGTTCTTCTTCTCCCCACTGTGCACCTGCTCCATGTGGTTCATCAGCGAGGTCTCCTCCACGAACAGCTCGTGGCAGTAGACACACTGGAGGGCCGCCCGGTCCTCGTTTGGGGAGCATTCGGGGTGGCACTCGGCAATGTGCTTCTGGAGGTCTTCGGGGAAGTCAAAACCTTCCTCGCACTGGCTGCACTTCTGAGTGTCCTTCATCTTCCAGTCCTCCATCCTGGAGCCGGACTGGGAACCGTCCTTGTTCCTCTCGTGAACCTGCATATGGCCGTGGAGGGAACTAGAGGAGAGGAAGCCCCGGCGACAAATGGCACATTTATATGGCTTGTTGGACGTGTGAGTTTTTAAGTGGATCTTGAGGTGGTCACTCCTGGAGAAGGCAGCATCACACTCGCTGCAGTGGTACTTCTTGTCCCCGGTGTGGAGTTTTATGTGGCGATCGCGGCTCCGCTTGTGCTTGAACAGCCTGCTGCAATAGGTGCACTTGAAAGGCAGCTTGTCACTGTGACTCTGCTCGTGGTGTTTTAGGTAGCTGAGGCGGCTAAACGACTTGTCACAGAATTGGCATGGGTATGGAAGCCCGGGGCCACCCTCTTCCTCTCCAAAATCACAACCTTCTCCATGGCTCGGGGAGGTCTGGTCCTTGCTAGAAGGCGAGGAAGCTGGCCACGAGCACGTAGGGTCATCTTCAACATCCACTCCATCTGCAACAAGAAGCAATGGTACACAGTTCAGTCCACACACTGAGGACTCAAGGAGGAGTTTCCCGTGCCATTTCGACTAGATAGATGGACCATCGAGACGTTTCAGGGGGAAAAAAAATGAAGGAGAGAATGTTTGAACGGGACATTTTAAAATCTGAGCCCAAAAGCTTTTATTCTACATTGACTTTTTACTGGGCTGTAAAATATAAAAAGATATTAAATAGTTCTATGTCTAAATTACCCTTTCATTACTTTTTATCATTCTTCCTTAGAAGCAAGGTATATATTACACATTGACAATTTTATTAAAATTCAGATTTTAATATATTTAATGTTTCTTTTGTATTCATTCTAAAATGATTTGCATATTATGTGAGTATCTGAAGAACCAAATGAAAAGAGGAAATATTACTGGAATGATTTGAAATTAATGCAGTCAACCCAGATGTCTAATATTTAATAAAAAATTCCCTCTGCCTTTTGCTTGTTTTTATATAAAAAGGCAATTCTGAGGACCAAAATCTTCTATGGGGTTATTATTGATATAGACCTTATTGCTTTCAGCAAAAAAATATTAAAAAGTAAGCACATGAAAGAAGACAGAAAACACAATAATAATTATGTCTTGTGTAATGAAAGACCACCAGGATTTCTTCAATAACTGAAAGATTCGAATACCATGGGCCAGAAAATGGATTATTAAATGTTAGAAGGGTACTGCTAGATATTACATGTAGCTAGGCTCAGCCGGGATCAAGAAAAAATGAGAGTTTCACAGGGCCAGATTTTAATAGTGTATTTTGCTTCAAAAGTTCAAGAGGTGGCCCACCATTTCTTCCTTTTGCAAAAGCTTCAGCGGCCTGAACTTCCTTAGCTAAACAGGACCTGCACTTTGAGGTGAGCAGAGACAAAGCAACTTGTGAAAAACTGGAAACAGGAAAAGTGATAAATGATTATGGTAAATGCTGAAAGATTTATGAGTAACAAAGAAAAGACAAACAAGACTGAAAGCCAGATATAAACTTAGCAGGTTATCCATAAAGTAACTCTACCTTATATTAGGTGATTTTTAAAAACTATATTCTAAGCAAATGAGCACTCATTTCTGTTGCCTACTTTACATTCAAATGGAAAAAAAAAAAAAAAGACCTTTTCAAAACACGTTGTGAAACCTCTTTTTCGCTCTTCAAAACAATCTATCAGTCAAGAGCAGAAGAAATTTTAAAAGCTTTTCACTCTCCCAAAGAGCAAGATTCTTCATAGATAAAAACAAGACCACAGAATGTAGGTGATGGGGAGAGTGCTTCCAGAACAAGAGGCTCAATTAGAATATTATAAAATAAATTTTAAGTCTTCCAAACTAAAGTTCACTAACAAACAAAATTATTAATATAAAAGCAGAACTGGCAAGCATTATGTAAACAAATTCCAAGTCTGCTTTCTTTAAGGTAACAAGATTTTACTAGATTATCAACCTCTTGCTTATCCACAGGAAACAGATGAGGATCATTCCTTTCCTGCATCTAGAAACTGATGACAACACCATCTCACTATCAATGCCAGATGGCAACCATCTAACTCTGAGAAAACAACCAAACACCATTCCTGGATCCTTGCCCACTGCAACAAAGCTTTGCAATACAAGTTGAAAATGGCATGATTTTGCATCCTCATTATATGACTCTATAGCCCAAGACGTTACCAGCATATAGGATATTACCAGCAAAGTAGGACAGGGCCTCATAATTTTGAGTGTGATTTGTATTTAAGGATGAATACATATAGAGAAGATATACAGATAAACTTGACTCACCACCATACAGAAAAACAATTCAAAGAAATTAACACTGAAAAACTCTGATAATCCTAGTTTTCCCTTTAAAAAAATCTGAAAAGTCAACAAGAGCTGGCATCCTTAAAACAAGCCAAAGTTTTGACTACTTCCCTATTGAAAAAATTACTACTTATTAAATTTGCTCAGCATTCTAGGTAAAACCTACCACACTGCATTTCATGTTTCCCTTTTAGGCTTAAATCCTGTTGTCTCATTTAAAAATGCTTTCAAACACATCGTCTAATTTGTACATTTTGGGAAAACAGTGAGCCAGAATTTGTCATGCATCTAGACTGCAAGAAAATAACTACCAAGGCTGAAAATTTACTAAGTGAATTTATTGTTAAACTGTAGATTGTACAGAGGAATGATATATTATTATACAAATGTATAAAGAATTATGAGCAATGGACCGTTATAAATAGTGTGCAATCAGTGACACCATGTTTAAATCAGGTTCTTGTTGTGGTCCATGCCTGACTCTACCTATTACATAACTGTTCTTTCAAGCTTGTAAATCTCCACTAGATGTCAAGTGAGCTGAGAGTTAGGTTCAGGATTTTACCCAAAGCAAGATTCAAGGGAGCTGGAAACCTTTTCTCCCTTCTCCCTGTCCCTATTCCTTTAGGACTGAAATTCTTACTTGGCCTTGAAAGAAAAAGTGATCATCACAAATCATGTCTTTGTAGCTGAAATACATAAAAATCACCTACAGAGTTCATAAGGCTTAGGGCAGGGGGGTTGAACAGATTGGCCAGGAGAAAACAGTCTGAGCAGGGAATGTTATTTTTAAAATAAATAAATAAAGGTTTCAGAAAAGGTCGATTTAAAAAAAAAAAAAATTAAAATCTGAATTGAAGCATCTCATCTTACTAGTGCTATAAATGATCTATTCTCCCAAGGACACACAAGGAACTCACTGACGAAATCCCCAGAAGGGTTAGGTCAGGTCCGCACTTTAAGGGTATCAGACATTCCCAAGACCTTTGCGTCCTTGTTGCCAACATTCTCTAAGGTATACCTCAGTCCCTGAACGCTACCCATCCCCATTAACCTAAACTTTTGGGCAATCACAACAAAACCTATGTTTAAATTGCTAATACAGATTTAAACCATTTCATTTTTTTTTTTTCCCCCAAACATATGGAAGAAAACTATGGAGGATTCTTTCAACTCTGGTTTCTGAATCAGCTGCAACTTTTTTTTTTTCCCTTTGGTACTCACTAAGTGCTACTTACAAGGGAATGTCTTTCAGTGTTATGGCAAGTTTTCTGCATTTCAATGTGAAGTACTTAACATGTCCATGTTAAATTTTAATTTTTG
This sequence comes from Tolypeutes matacus, assembly GCA_026826555.1. Taxonomy (NCBI): domain Eukaryota; kingdom Metazoa; phylum Chordata; class Mammalia; order Cingulata; family Chlamyphoridae; genus Tolypeutes; species Tolypeutes matacus. The sequence goes on from JAKSZT010054515.1 coordinate 2,265,662, forward strand.
GAGTAAGTCACTTCACACTAGCTGACTTTCAGAGAGCTTGAGCCCCGTAGAGCCGAAAAAACTTTGCTGGAAACCAGCTCCGCGGCCTAAAAGTCTATTTAAAGATGCAAATGTGTGTGCATAGTTAGTGCAGATGTTTTTCTACAGCAACTGTACTTGCTGAATTTCACCATTTCCATAGAGCGCATTAAAACAAGTGTGTGAACACTCCGAGATGAAAGTCTCCAACACTCCTGAGACTTTCAGTGGAAAGTAGAGCCGCCTGACTTTTCTCCAAGCAGACAGGAATGCCCATGATTCAGCAGCCTGAGTAAATAAAAGAGGTCCTTATTTCCTAATTTCGCTGGCTGGCCACACCGCAGCAGTCTCTGTGCGCCTGCCAAAGGGGATGCAGAACTGGAACTACACCCAGCCGCTGAAGGCCTGTCTTTGTTAGCCAGCCAGGCTTTCCCGACCATCTTCTGGCAGCAAAACTGCCATATCCTGCAAGGAAGACCTCCATCTCGGGCGCGGTGGTTCTTTAGTCTGCCTAAGAGGCCGAAACAACAGATTTTGCCTGGTCTGTGTTGGAGGGGGACAGCTGGAAACTCAGTTAGTAGCAGAGCAACACCTGTTCAGTCATATTCAGGGAGGAAAGTGCTCACTAAGAGAAGAGTGAAGCAATACAATAAGGAGTTACTCCATAGAAAAAAGAGGAAAGCCAGAGCACTAAGTGCCTTTGTGACGTGAGCCGTCAGCCCCACTGATGCCAACCTGGGGAAGAGTGAGCAAAGACGAGATGTGATGTTTTCCCGGCTGCTGCCGAAGAGCCCAGCATGCTTGGGGATGGGCGCGCAGCCCTAAAACGGGGGCCTGGCAGTCTCGGTTGACAGCCTGCCTTCGTGCAAGGGAAATCCTAGCAGGCCCAGATACTCTTTGGCTTTCCAGTCAAATTCAAGCAGCCAGAAATAAAAATAAGATCAAAGAAGGAAGAAGAGAAGATGTTGCAGGAAGGTTAGGGGTTGAAGCCGAAGCTTATTCTGTACCAATTTGCACGTTTTAATTGGTGCAAAGTGCAAGTTTCCTAAGGACAGGGACCACGCCTTTCAAAATGTTGGCTTCAATAATCTGGGGACTCTGAATATTAAGGGGGAAATTAAAGTAACAAAGTGGGTTGAGTCACATTAGATGTTAAAGATAGTATTCAGGAAGCGGATATGGCTCAAGTAGTTAGGTGTCCGCCTACCACATGGGAGGTTCTCAGTTCGGTTCCTGTTGCCTCCTGGAGAGGACGAGCAAGACAGCGAACTGACGCAATGGCTGGTGCGGCAGGCTGACGCAACAAAAAGACACAACAAAGACACAACAAGGAAACACAATGAGATACACAAGCAGGGAGTGGAGGTGGCTCAAGCCATTGGGCGCCTGCCTCCCACATGGGAGGCCCTGGGTTCGGTTCCAAGTGCCTCCTAAAAAAAGAAGATGAGCACACAATAAACAGACACAGAGAGCAGATAGCAAGTACAAACAATGGGGGGAGGGAGGGGAGGAGAAATAAATAAATAAAATAAATCTTAAAAAAAAAAAAAAAAAAAAAAAAGATAGTATCCGAACCTCTGAAATTATGGCAATTTTCACTACCTCCAGTTCTTCATAGGGCTGAACCTGTTTACTGATACCCGTTTGCTACCTAAGCTCGTTCTGCAATGGCAGAGTACTCTCTTAACTGCCCTTCAGGGACTCAGCATTATGTATGTACAAGTGCTACACAGCAAGCCTTCCTTAACTTTTCAAGTGAGGATGGAAAAAAAAAAACTCAAATGCTGAGAGGGCCAGTACTTGGGTTTTCAAGAATGCACTGCCTCAGAATGAGAACTAAAAGTCACGAGTCTGGAGTTTTATTTCTAGCTTCATTACTGACTTTGACCGTGACCTGGCCAAGTCATTTAAGCTGCCCCGACCTAGGTATTTCACCTGCAATATGAAGACAATCAATCTTACTACTTGCCCTCTGGGGTGTTACAAAGATTAGTGAATGTTTCTAGGGCACCTTATCATCACTGGACAAAAAACTGCATCTGTAAACAAAAAGATTCATATGCGTTGCATGTATTGATGGTTCCACGTGCAAGCTTCTATGTACCGCATATACACGTATTTTAATATTTTATTTTCTTTAATGGACCCCTGGAATATAAGTTTTAATGACTGGCCCAATGGAAATCTACAGCTCCTTAAGCATTCACGGTTGCATATATATGGCCACAAGAAAATAAAATATAAATAGTTGGAGATATCTAAAAATTAATGGACCATAAACCAATGCTGACTATGTTCTAAGTATTAAATTATCATACACAGGAAATAATCTTGGATCTTTACGGACAGGTAACCTTGGAACAAATATTTTGCTATGTAATTCTGAGGCTAAGTATATAATTTGGAAATTACCTCGCTTCCCCTTAAAACACTAGCAGTAAAATCAATGCATATTATCAAATTAACAGTTACTTTAGTAGATGATTCTTTAAAGTGTCAAACATTAGGTTAAAACATGCAGCCAAAACAAATGTCCATGTTTCCTACCTTGGCTTAAAATGGTTCTTCTACTAGTACGCTGTAAGAGCAGTTGGGAACCTTCACACTAAATAGGGTTTACAATAATACTTCTTTCATTAGGCAACTACCTGAGCCACCTAAAGATAAGCTAAAAAAATCCTGAGAAAGATACACAGATGTGCACAAATGCTCGGAGAAGTTAGGCACTCCTCAAAGAGAAAAAATATTTTTAAATGTGTTTTAACAGACACAGGTAACGGATATTTCACGCTTTAACACATCATAGTCACAAGTTTACATCACAATATTTAAAATCATCTATCCAAATGATTTCATACATATTCTAAGCAACGACATATTACTAAAGGATAAGGTCATCCTAAATCATTACACAATTGCTTCCCTTCATTCTCAGTAGAAATGTCAACAGTTTTAGAGAAGCTATATGTGCAACAATATAACTATCATGCTTTGCTTTCCTTTTTAAATCAATAGCCCCACATTAAATTCACTCCTTTGTCCTATAACTTATTTAACTACTTGGAAATGAAAACCCTTTACTGGGCATTTGATGAAGAAAGATGAACTTAAAAATTATTTATAATTCACAGGTGTTTTTAAGTTCTGTCAATATTCCAAATTGTTCTGGAAGGACCAATTAAATGCATTAGAAGTTAAGTTATGAAGAAAAAGGGTGGGGACCTAAAAGGGGTCACCCATTAAAGATAGCAGCTGTGGGGAGCGCATTGTTTTTAACACAGCCTTGAGAGGAATTCCAGATATCAGAGCTCAGAGTTTATTTTTTTCTTTCAATATTCCCTAGTAAAAAAAGAGGCTCGCTTTCTCCAACAATTCATGAATGCTAAAGTTGAGCTTACATAAGGGATAGGAAGTTGCTAGCATTCCTCCACTGCTCTCCCTCATAAGGCTCCTCTTTGTATCCGCTGTGTCTCTGTCACCAGAAGCATCTCTATTGCGTGTGCAGAGAGGAGTACAAATGTTTTGCTTGCTGTTGCTTAAAGTTCATTTGAACAGACGGCGCTCAATGAATTCCATCTTCGCAGCCAAATTAAACAGAGAACAGTGCATTCTTAAGCAGTTCACACTTAACTCCACCTCTCAAATCAGAGGAAAAAGCTGACGTGAAACCAGTTCAAGAACAGTCACTGTCTAACTCACGGAAATCAACACATTGTGTTTCTGAAGCCAGACAGAAGGAAAAGTGGTTTCCAATTATATGGCGGGGGGGGGGGGGTGCAGATTACTTTACTTTTCCTATCTTTTGGCTCACTTAAACACATATATAACTAATGATAAGTACCAACCTCTTGGCGTTCAAAAATTGGCAGGCATGTATTACACATCTGTTTACAGTGCTGGGACCGTGAGAGTTCTAAGTTGTTTAACATGCTTATCTTTCCTTTAATAATGACAGATATCAACAGAGTGAATTTCCTGAGTCTGTAGTCTTTTTTTCTCTATTATTTTGATTTAGAAGACATTTACTAGTTACTATTTATTCTTGTGTTTATATATGACCTCATACCACCAAAAAGTTGAAGCATTTTTTCAATGTCTGTTTAGTTCATTCACTTATTTAACCAAAATTTAATTAAGACTTATTACATGTTCAGGTCTGACACTGACTTGTGAACTCCAGAAATTACTTATATTTTTTAAAAAGTTTCTTGTCTATAATATTAGAAAAATTACCACCTACTTCACAGTTAATATTATAAGAAACAAGGGTGACACTGTAAGAGAAGAGCTCTCTGCACTGTCAAGATATACAAGCGTACTAAATCATTACTACTATGCAAATCAAGGTTATTTTCAAGTTATAACTGATAAATGTGAAAACAGTGCAAAGGAATAAATATTAACTATAATTTAGTTGATGCTTTTCCCCTGTGAAGATTCTAATAATTTTAAAGGACTTAAGGGGCTGGAATATATGTTTCAAAATAAAATAAGCCAACAAAAAATTGCTAAATATCTTCTGAATGCTATATATATATTAATAGCATTATCTTGGAAAAAAAAATCCATTTGTACTAAGTAAATCATTCCTTAATAGCTACACACACTGGCATGTTGTGATTCATTCATTAGTAGAGTAAAATCCCCAGGATAAGATGGCCTGCACTCAAAGTCTTGGACTACATTCCATGGTGCTGACACCAGCCCTTTAGCTCACTATTTTGCTGTCTTACAAATTCTATTTGCTTTAAAAAATCTTTTATGTTCTTTCTAGCACATGTGTGAAATATGCTTATTGGCTTTGAGGAAATAGCCACACCTTTTGAAAAATACTCAGTAAATTCCTCCATGCCACAGCGCTGATCATTAGTGATGTAAAATTAATCTCATCACTGTGAAAGCAGAAGGTAAAAGGGATTCTAAGTTTGATAATGGCTTAGAGAATCTTGGGCCTCTCAGAAAGTTCATTCCACCAAGCTAATGGTTTTTTGAAGAAATGCCATAAGCCACTAGATCTTTCAAACAAAGAAATCCAGTTCTCTTTCAAAGAGGAATCTGGTCTATCAGAACATTCTGCTATGTTAAACTATACAGAATATTTCTTCAACGTGTAGGCACTGGTCCAGGGCTGGAAAATATCTGGTCATGGGGAATTACAACAGTGCTGAAATGGTGTTTACTGGAGCTGAATTTCACCTGTAGCACATTCGTGGTGGTTTAAAAAGGCCACACAGTATACTACTTCACTGCAGATAAAGCCACCTGAGAATACAAAAGTGTTGAAAGGCTAAAATTTAATTAATCACCAATTAGCACCCCCTGTGGGTTCACTGTGCAACAAAGTGATAAATATGGGTTGCTAATATAGAAAAAGCTGTTACATAGATTGGGGGGTGGGTGGTTATCACAATAATTATCCATCTGCAATTGTAATATAACTGGCCCCAGAGTACTTGATTTTAACATTCATGCACTTAATATATGAAAGAGACCATGGAAGTCTAGGGCAAATAATCATTTTAAATTTGGGGAAGACAGGGAATTTGACTCTCACAGGCTGAGGGTTGGGGTGTAAACACCAGGCAAATAATTAGTGAGTACCCCCCTAGCCAACCACCCAGCAACTGCAATTCAAAGGAGTTTGTGTTGTCTACATCGCCTTAAACATAATCGTTGTATATGCATTTTACAGGGAAGTTATGTTCTAAAGAAGTGCTCAAAGATTTAGGGATGCTGGGCTATCTTGACACTTTGTACATACGAAGGGTTTTATAGAAGGGAAAATCACCATTGCATCCTTCACAGGATAGAATTTTCATAGTGTTTTAACAGAATCATTAACTTCCACATTAGCATTCACCTAGGAAAACTAAAATTCAAAGGCCATTTTGGTCCCAACTAAGTCAAATGATGTAAGGAGCTCCTCTATTTCAAATGAAATAATGTTTGTAAAATGAGCTGTATTAACTGCAAAGGAAAAAGCTATTTTCTTAAAAGAACTCTAGCTAAGGATACATGACAAAATATTTCTATATAGATCACATAATATGAAATGCCTTTAGTCATGGAGTTGTTTTCATTTATCTAAAATATAAAAGAGGCAACCCTGAAAATAGGGCTGATTATCAATTTGATGGATTTTAAAGGTATCCTATTCTCCCTTTATTTTCTAATTTTCACTTTTGGTCCAGCTTCCTCATCCCTAGTGTATCTACCTTAGAATGAATATAAAAATAAAATCCAAACAATTCATTTTTTTTCCTTGTTAACAGATCTGATAATTTATTTATGGGACCCAGTATCAGTCAAAAAATTATGGTGTGCTGTGTATGTGTACGTGTGTATGTGTGCAGAACTGACTGAATGTTCAAAATAGACTACATTATTTATGCCAAAGCAATTTTTCAAATACCTTAGATACTTCTCATTACAAAAGTGTTAATCATCACAATTTGCCATGGCTACTTAATCCAAGTCAGTGTCTACAGGATCATGTCTTAATGAAATTCTCCTTTAGGGGAGACTTTATGATGCTAGTTTTTACTGATTCGGTATTTCAATCACCCAAAACCAGTGACAAGTCAGGCCTCAAAAACCCCATGATATTTCCATGAAATACTATTTCATTGTGCCTACATGTAAGATAACATTAAAATAACAACAAAAAAGTGAAAGAAAAGAACCCTTGGCAGTGTGGATACAGCACCAGTACAGGCAAGGATGCTGGATGGAGTCCCCGGGAGGCAGGTGGAGAACCCCCTGCCCTGGGCCCGCCATGGTGCAGATACCCAGCCCGCTGGCACCCAACGTGAGCAGAGGATACTAAAGTCCACTGAAATTAGAATGCACTAACAGGATTTAGGTAAGAGAACATAATGAAATTCTGGGCAGATAATAGAGAATTTGATATGTATCTTCTTAGACCACCTATGAACTGCTCCAATTCTGAATGATAATTTTCATGGACAAAGTTACTGCCTTGTATTTTGCCTATGAAAGGGGGCAACGGAGGTAGCAAAAGCCATTTATGTAGGTCCGAGACATATTAGTACGGCCTTTGTAAAAGCATTGGAAGCAGAAAACCTACTCGCACAGTTCAGGAATCCTCCCCAGTGCTCTCTGCAAGAAAGGGCTGATTGCTGAATCTTTACAAAGCCCTCCTCCCAAATCTGAGCTCTACTCTTTCCTCTTAAAATAACCTAATGTTGTTTAGCATAGGTTGTCTATACCTCTGGGTCTGACGTTAGGGATGAAAGGAAAGGAAATAAGTGAATTTTATTGAAGCCTAAAACACTGAGAAAAGAAAGTTCAAGGCTGTCATTCCTAACTGTTCATATACATGAAACCTAAGATTTCAGATCTGCGCGAAGTCTTACCCTCTAGGGGAAACAAAGTGCTCATTTTTACAAATGAACAAACTCAGGTCAATGAGGATAAATAATATGTTAGAATCTTGTACTAACAGTAATGATTGATGGTGGCATTAAAACCCAGACCCAAATCCCCAGTGCCCAGGTGAACACCTTGTTTCTATGGGATGGATAACTCTCAAAAGTCCAACTGCCTCTAACAAGAACTCCTCCCTCTCCCAAAACAAAAGCTAAAATGCTGAATCATCTAGTGTTTATGGGCAAATGAGTCAACTTGAAAGGATGTTCAATAGCATTCATTTTTCTTTTGTTAAAAAAAACTTGTTTTTTCCTATTAGAAAATGAATTCATGCTAATTGACATAAGTATACACACATATAATGAAGAAAATAAAAGTCACCTAATCCATGAACAAATAACTCATTGTTGACAAGTCATGACAACCAATTTAATAATTTTATTTCACTTTTGTCTATTTGCTAGAAAACCCTCGGCTCACGTGCACACCGCGCGCGCACACACACACGCACACACTCACCCTACTCTCAACAGTTTGCCTCTTCCCTCCCTCCCTCCTTCCCTTCCTCCTTCCTTCTTTCCTTCCTTCCATCCTTTCCTCTGGGAGAGACAGTTTGATCAGACTGGGTATTAGCAAATAAAAGAAGGAAAAGTACAGTCAAACTCAGGTGCCGGGGGTCACCTCGCCTTCCCCGTGCTCTGGCTTCTAGAGACACATTCGCTGCCATCCATCCCAATGCGGTATAACAATGCTGCCCCCCTCTTGTGTTCCCCTTAAGCTACTTCCTCAGTTATGACTGCAGCGGCTATGGCTCTACACACCACCAAAGGCTAACCTCTTGTCACAGCCACATCACCCCGCGCAGTGCTTCTATGTCTAACCGCCAACCACGTGCTCCCTAATCACCTGACCTGCCTGTTGAAAATGCAGACTCCCGAGCTCCCCTCAGTCTACTGACTCAGAACTTCTGGGGATGGAGCCCACAGATGCCATCTTTGGAAAGCCTCCCGGGTACTTCACCTGCATTCTCAAGTTTGAGAACTGTTCTGGAATCATCCATCTCCCCTGTATCATTTAAGTCCTCTGCTTAAAGCTTTCTATACCCTGGCTGTGCCCTTTCCATAATTTGCTGCTCTAAACTAGAACACAATTAATGAAGTGCTGTCTCTTCCTTTTTCAAAGACTGGGTTGAATCCCAGCTCTCCCAAGAAACAGCTTTTACCAAAAGAAGAGAGATTATTTCTTTGGCCTTCCCATCCCTTAACAATTGCCGCCACCCACTTTAAGTAGGACTCCAAGCTTCAAATCTTTTCAGTGCAATGTTCAATTGACTCCAATAAGTTACTTCCTCTCTGCAGAAGGATGTTGTCAGGAGCAGCTTGTAAATTTCTAGAAAAAGACAGCAGCCATTTTAAAGAGTGATAAAGTCCCAAGTTCATAAAGGCTGGGTTTCCTATGCTTAGGATCCAGAGCTCTGAGTAAACAGCTTGTGTCAAATGTGTCAGTGGAAAAGTCTATCTCCTAAACTTTTGTTGGTAATTACTTTCAAGCTGCATTAGCTTGATGAGAAATTTCAACATACTATCAAACGCAGCTCACCCTGTGAACCATTTCAACACAGAACCAAGGTTGACATAAAACTAAATACAAAGCAAATGAACAGCTGGAGTAGGAGGAGGGGGGAAAGGAAGGGAAGGTCCTATAATCAGCAGCACTTTCTTTCTCCACTCAGGAAGGCATTGCTAAAATTGCTGATTAAATGCCTCAAGTTTGGACCCCTAGAAATTGTAGATATCTTGCTCTTTGAACTGGCTCCTATCAGTCCCCTGCAACTTCCTGGGTTCAAGATGTAAGTGTGGTACGCCATACAGTAAATTAAGCCTTCTGCTGTCAGCTGGAAATAGGAGGGGAGTAGAAAAGTGGCTTGATCTCAGATGATTTTTATTGGCTTCATTTACATCCTGTTTTAAGGTCTTCTGAGTAGCTCAAGGTGTCTTATCTCTGGCTACCAGGGGGTATTTTGCAGTCAAAGCAGTTAACATACTTTCCCTCTCCCTCTCCTCCTGTCTCTTTCCCTCAAGCACTCCTTTTTCAAGCCATTTTATCTGATCACACATATCTCTTCAGGCTGATGAGAACCCAGACTTATCAGAAGCAGTGTACTCTATTGTGGGTCAGGGCTGCTTGAGACAAACGAAAGTTTAAGCTCAAAGAAAATCAGTTAACCTCTTCTCCACTCCCTTTAGGAATACTCAGGACTGCCTCACCTTTATTAGTGCTGAATGGTATGGGACCTGCTTTCCCCCCTAATTTACATGCATCCAGAGTAAAATGTCTAGGTACAAAGTTGCTGGTCGATACAGTAAGTGGCACAAGGCCCCCCAAATAATGCGGCTGGCATGCTTTCCTCTACCACGGCCCATTTACCCATGACATCAGGGGAGGAGGAAGCTCCAATGGTTGACTTCTCTCCAGATATGCATGGAAGCTAAACCATATGACGCACACAAACACTAGGCGGCTAATAGAAAGAGGGGCTGCATGCATCTTCGCTATCAGCAACCCACACACCATTATTCAGATCTATGAACTCATCAGACAATCTGCTGGGGAACTTCATCTCCTATTACGAACTTCCTAACAATAGCCCACCACCCTGGTTGCACACTGCAATCGAAATGGTGGATCCCTCCCCAGACCAATTAAATCAGGGTTGGTCTGATTGAGGGTTGGGGCACCAACGAATTTTTAAGTCTCCTGGGTGTGCAGTAGAGATTGACATCCACTGCCCTAGACTATCACTAGTCAATTTGCAAAACCTGAAGGTTGGTCAAAAGCCAGACCTCACGAAAACAAACCCCACCATTATCTGGGCTCACCGACCCCATGACAAGCCAGCATAGGGGGGGCAAGTTTTCTGCAGTACTTTTTGTCAAATGCAATGAACCAGATATTAAAAAAGAAAAAAAAAGTTATAGCAAGCAATACTGAAAGCTCCAATCACTCACCATTACCACTTGTGAAAGAGCAATATGTGAACAGTTATTAGGCATCTCATCTGTGTGTTTTATACTCCTTTTAAAAATTCCCATTCCTCTTCTCCTTCATATCCCAGCACCCCATGGGCTCCTTTATATTAGTGATAACCCCATCCTCTCCCTGCAGTGAAGGCTCTCTTAATTGTCCATTATCTTGGTGTGTCAGCACAAAGGAGCGGGGACTGAATCCTTCTCCAAACGGTTTCACCTCCCTCTCCTGAGAGTGATGCCCTTGTCAAGGCATTAAAGACACGAAAACCTGCCACTTATCAGAATTGTATTTGAATCGAACCACTGTCCTTGAAAACTGTAGGCAGTAGATAGTATCAAACTGCACCGCATTGCCAGCTCCAGTTCCACGGTGGCTTGAATAATCTACAAAGATACTATCCCAACTGTTCCATGCATTACTCATAATAGAATTACGGCTAACAATGAAGACATGTTCACTGAATTTTTAATAGTTGTATACAAATAAATTCCAGGGTCAGGTGGCTCACAATTACAACATTGAGTCCTGAGCCTTTGCACACATTTGAATGTAAACTCACAGAAGAACCAAACAATAAAACTCTTTTGTTTACTCCATGCCTCAAATTCTTAGCAAACATAATGCAAGGCCATTCAAACTTCACATTTATCTTGTTTTAATGGGGGGGTGGAGGGGGGCAATGAACACAACTTTAGTGATCCTATAGATGGAGTCAAAAACCATATCCCAAATAGCATTTAAACAAAAAGGAAAGACGGGGGAAATATTTTCAGGTGGCTCAGCCAGTTTATGTGACTTCCACATCTCTGTATTTCCTTGCCGCTTTTCATACTTCTTTCTTATTCAATTTGAACCCACACTGCCTTAGGAAAAAAAAAAAAAAAGAATTTATGCGTGCTTTTAACAAGTAAACAAGTGTACAAATTAATTCAGAGAGCAGTAATTTTGAAAATTTTCTATGTTTAATGTGCACTGCAGTTAAACTACTTTTTCTGTACAAATTAATTTACTGCATCAGTGATCGATGTTTATGTTTAGGCAATTTTATTTCTCAGTATGGTAAAATTAGACCTAATAGTTGCAACCTGTTATGTCCAATCTGTCACTGAAATTCAAATTGCCTTTTTCCTATTATTCAAGGAGCAATTTGGAGGAATTAAAGCCATCTAAAAACAGAAGACAAACAATTCTCTGTAAGAACTCAATAGCCTGTGTCATCAACCAAATCCACACACCCGTGATCTTTTCTGAGCAGGTCCTTTTGACATGATTTTTCTAAGGCTCTAAAACTTTCACATCTGCCAAATCACACGAGAAAACTTTAGGATACACTGAAAATTTCCAACCTTCAAATCAAATCAAAGATTCTGAGCTTAAAGCAAAAAGTCATTTGGTGTTGGCCCCATATATCAGCCCCAACATAAAACACAGAGCCCAAATCTTCATGGCATGTATCATATTTGCCACATCCTGGTTTCGGTTTGCTTTGCTTTATCTGCAAACACAATTATTAATTTTTTTTCTTGCAAAATAGGCTCAATTCACAATTTTCTTTCTTCCTGGGAAGGATTAAATTATTTATATGCCTATGATTTCAATTCTGCAGTGATGGATAGAATTGAGATATACAATCTACTTTATGAACAAATTTGGTTTCAACTCAGTATTTCTCATGTCTAGCTACAGGTTTGACCCTATGTAGTTGGTAAGGCTTACAAAAGTCTGTGAATATAAATGACATACCTAAATGGAGAGGGTTGGAGGGGACAGACTAGAACTGGAAAACTGGTGCAAAACCTGGATCACGCCTGGGATGGAAGGTAGGAGGAAGACCTGAAAGCAGGCTCAAAGTAGAAGTGGACATAATTGAATGGCTCTTCTACTTCAAATACCATATACTATTATTTAAAAATATCCTCTCACTAGATTTTTGCTTTCTTCAAAAAAAGTACTTCAAGTCAATTGCTGATATAACCATGATTTGATATAACAGAATTTCCAAAAATATTTCCTTTATAACATTCTCTATCTGCCATGTTATATTTCCACATCTACCTTCCCCAATAGTGTTCCCATTGATTATAGGGAGACAGCACACAGACTTAGGAAGGCTTTATCATGCTTGGATAACCTCAGTTTTCCTATGGTAAGTTTCCACTTTAGTGGAAAACTCAACATTTCTATTAAACCAACCATCTTTTTATCGTCACAGTGGCCGATAACTGGTTTGAATTTTTTCTTGCTCTCATATTGTTTGGCTGGAATTGCCAAATTAAATGGTAGATTTGTCCCCACTTAAGCCTTCTTAATTTACATATGTCCCCAGCTTATATAATATTCACTCTACTCCCCAAGAAAGGGAAAAGAAGACAACCCAATATGTAGCTACTTTCTACCAATGACACCTTTACATACAGATTTCTCTCTAGAGATAAAAGAACAAAATTAGGAGGTGTAATTATTGATTCAGAACTCGGGGTCAGAAGCAGCAGAAGATCTGGAGTTTGAAATAGTTGAAAGAAAACTGACATGATTATCTTTCTTTGCTTGTGCCCTCTTTTTATTTTATTACTATTTTTTTAACTTTTCCATTATCACTTTTTAAATTCTAAGACAAACTCATTTCTCAGAAGATTGCTTAGATCATCAAGCTGATTAATAATTTGACTTCGAGGCAGGACTGATTAATGGGGATTATTCAACTGATTAATACTATTACTATATCACATATCCAAGTGAGAAATAAGTGTCTTGTTTTCCAAAAAAATTTTTAATTATTGAAATAGGTCTAATTAATGACTTGAGCTTTCTAAGTTTGGGGAACTTCATAACATGAACTTCATAACATGAACCTGAGCATTTTATTTGTCCTTTTGTTTTTGGTTTTAGTTTTTGGCTTTCTCAATACCAAAGAACTAAGCAAAGAACAAATGCAAAATAGGATATATTGATTCATAGCATTTTAAATCTCAAGGCTATTGCTCGTTTACAGAAAATCACTGGCTTCCAAATGCCAAACACATACATGATGCAGAATAGGTTCAACCAACACCTTCACTTTTTCACTCTTTACTAAAGTCCTCACCACAGCCCATTTAGAAACTACCAGTCTCCTTCCCTCCCACTACTGGAGAATTGAGGGAACACATTCATCCCACCCCACCCCCGCATGCCTCTATCCAATGGCCATAGCTTTTTACCCGTGAGTACAGAAGTCCTCCTGCTTTCAACTTCCCCAGAGAAGTTTTACGCACACATATACACACACACTCACGGACACACACTGACTCACTCTTCCAAGTTATCCCACTTCTAGAGACCAGGGTTGCTCTAAGTACCTGAGTAATGTTACAACACTTTCCTGAGACCAGCCTTGGCATTTAAGGAAGCCAAAGCCCTCTCAAAAGACTCTCACAGCCTCTATGAGCACCCTTTGAGACAGAAATCTCTGGTTTCAAAACTCCTGGTCCTCACAAGTGTTCCCCTGACCTTCAACCCTCCTCCTGTCCTAAAGGAGCCAGAGACGGCTCTACTCCCAGTGCCCATCAAAGGCAGGAAGACGAACCAGGAGTCCCAGCTTCTGCAGTGAGGCCTGGAGAAGCATGACCCTGGCTTCCTTAGTAAATATTCAGCATTCAAACTCCCAGCTAAACAAGTTCACAAATTATTGTTTGGCTCAGTATTCAGTTAAGAGCACCTCTCTAGCACTTATCAGAAGCAAAAGACACCCCTCCAAGAGGAAAATTCCAAAAGACACCCTCCTTATAGAGGAACTACCCAAAAAAAGTGCCCCTTCTGCTGGTTGACTGTAAGCAATGCTGGATTTCTGCTCCATCCCCCAAATGGGACCTTTGTGCAGTTCAAAACTGCATAGCTTTATGCTGCTGTCCTTTTCTACAAAACTTGTATGTTTAAAAAAAAAAAAAGTATGGGCTAGCCTGAGAACCTAATCCCCATTCACTGCATTGTTCCTTTAGGAAATGTGGGAATTCCAAGTGACCAACTTATTAAATAAACTTTTAGAATACAACATATTTTTAAGCTAAGAACTGCTTGTATTTTAAGTGGTGGTTTTGAAACATTCAAACATATAATTCAGTGATGTTAATTATGTTCATGATGTTGTGCTACCATCACCACCACCCATTACTAAAACTTTTACATCATCCCTAAAAGAAACTTTACATTTTAAGTCTTAACTCACTATTCCCTACCTGCACACCATCCATTGATAACCTATATTCCAGATTCTGACTCTATGAGCTTGCTTATTCTATTTCATATCAGGGAGATCATACCATATTTGTGTCTGGCTTATTTCACTCAACATGATGCCTTCAAGGTTCATCCATGTTGTTGCATGTATCAGAACTTCACTCATTTTTACAGCTGAATAATAGTCTATTATATGCATATATCACATTTTGTTTATCCATTCATCAGTTGATGTATAGTTGGGTTGCTTCCATCTTTTGGCAATTGTGAATAATACCACTATGAATACTGGTGTGCAAATATCTGTTCAAGTGCCTGCTTTCAATTGTTTGGGGTATATACCTAGAAATGGGACTGTGTAATTTCTTACCCTGCATCTTTGATCTCATTTGCTTTTTATTCTAAGTTTTGTACGTTCATTTTGCAGCTAGGTGGATGACTGAATACACGGGAGAAGGCTTATTTGAGGCAAAAGAGTCCCAATTACTTTCTAAACTCTTATTTGAGTTTTTTCATTCACTTACTCATTCACTCATTCAACAGGCATTTTGCTAGGTGCTGGGACTACAAAGGCATACAAAATGAGATCTCCACCTCCTCTTGGTTTGGGATAAATATACAGAGCTGTTTAAAATGTACATATTACATTTAAAAAGAAAGGCTTGTGCTCTTTAAGAATAAGATTGTAAAAACCACTATTAAATGAGTTTATTGCTCAAAACCTACTTAACTTCATTCATATTTTGTGGATATTCATATATATATATAAGGTCCTTTAGTATGAGAGCATGGGATATAACATCATAATCAACTATAAGGAGGATTAACTTTGTAAAAGGGACAAGATCATTCTCTTTTATAGATTTCCTTTTTGTTTTGTCCAATTTTCTTTTTTCCTCCAGCTAACCTGTTGACTGTATTTTACATTGCTGCTAAAAGCAAAGATTTAAAAATACCTCCCAATGTAGCTACTGTTGTTGGAACTATAATAATTAAATAAAAAGTATTTGTGCTCTGCGCACCCCCCTCCTCCCCAAAGAGTTATTTAATCCCATCTTCTTTTGAAGCTTCAGTTATTGCTTTGGGCTTTTGTCATTTGCATTTAGTCTTCTTTCCACCATTCTACCTTCTTGCTTTCTGGTGAATATCCTAACCTTATCTCTAGACTTCATTACTAGCATGTTACCCTTTGAGTGAGGTTCAACTTGTGCATTGATTTTCATTCCCCACCTAAGAGAGATTCTGTTCAATTATCATTGATGTTTTCTGTCTCCTTTTTGTCACCTCTCTTGCCCGAAGCCTTGACCATATCTTTTATTGTGGCTGTGATCGCTTGACCTTATGCTGTTTGCCATCCCATGGAAGGGCTTCCACAGTGCTGCTCATTCTAGGGACTCTCTTATTTAACAATTCTCACTAACTCCCAGGCTAGTTCTTTTTTTCACCTAATATTCCACTGGGACAAAGGTAATTTTGAGACTCATCAAAGAGATGAGGGATTAAATTTTCAGGTGTGTCTTGGCTACCACCCCAGTCTTGCTCTTCTGATCCATTCATTTACTCCACAGTGATATCCCAAGTCCCTATTAAGGCGCAAGACCCGGCACTAGACACAGTAGATATAAAGATGACCAAGACACAATAGTTACCCTGAGTGGGCACTGACTAATGAATGGAGGAGGCACATGTTTAAGTATCTGATGAAAACTCAATGAAATCAACAATGTAATAGAAGACTCTACAAAAATGCTGTGGGAGTCCCATGGAAGATGCACCATCTATATCTGAAGGATATACAAAGCCCACCCAAGGATGTATTCTTGGAGGTGAGCCTTAAAGAAGTAGCTGGGGCATGCCAGGCAGAGAAAAGGGAACTAGTCATTCCAGGCAGAAAAAATAATATGACAAGAGCAAAGCTTATGTTTTATTATCAAGAGTACCAACACTGGGGTGAAATGATCGGACACAAGAACTCAACCTTGGCTGGGATAAACATCTCCTGGAGCTCTTTTACAGAAAATACTGATGCCTCTACCCAACTCCTGGAAATTCTTATTACATTGAGCTGGGGGTGAAGCTTAGACATTAGTATTTTCTTAGTTTTCCAGGAGATGCAGGGGCAGCCAGGATCAAGTATCACTGGACTATAGCACAGAATTTGTGGGTGGAAATGGCAAAAGACATTGCTATATAAATATCCAGAGGCCAGAACATGGCCCATCAGGCTAAGGGTTTTGAGCTTATGTGCAGAGAACAAGGTTTTCACCAGGGTGATGGGATTTCATCAGACACTCTGGATCAGAAGGGATTGGATAAGGGTTGCTAGCTGGGACTTCACTTACGATTCAATGGCAATGGTCCAGGTGAGAAATGAAAAACCTAAACTAAAGGCATAGCAGCAATGATGGAGTGGAGGGGACACACTGACTTGTTTAGAAAGAGAGTCAAAAGACTCAATGACTAGGGTGCCTAAGAGTTACCTCCTGAGAGCCTCCTTGTTGCTCAAATGTGGCCTCTCTCTAAGTCAAACTCAGTATATAGATGCATTACCTTCCCCCCAGTGAGGGACATGATTCCCAGGGATGAGCCTCCCTGGCACTGAGGGACTCCTACCAAGCACCGGCTGGTGATACAACTGAAAAAAGACCTTGAAAAAAAGGCGGAAAAGGTAAAGACAAATGGAGTCATATGGCTAAGAAACTTCAAAGTGAGTCAGGAGGTCATCAGAGAGGTAATGCTTATGCATGTCTCAACAGGATTTAACAGATGGCCAAAGTAGATACTACCCCAACAGTGGGGCTCCTGAGGGCTCTGGAGACACCCAGGTCCTGCGGTCATGGCAGATAGCTCTGGGGTTTGGTGCCTTGCCAGTGGGCCCTAGTTTGGAGATTGTGTTCCCGAGTGTGACAGAGTTGGACTCAGATGTGACTTCTCTACACATGCCTCTTCTGTCCTTTTTATTTGAACCTATAGTTGGTGCTGGAGTTGGTAGGCGTACATCCAAGAGACTTGAATCTCTGGGCTGTCCATGTACCAGCTGGGTCCTGAGCCTCAGGGGAGTTGCAACACCTACTCTCCAGTTCATTGGTACTCACCCAGGACAACTAACATGGAGGTGGGGATAGACAACAACCACACCAAGGAACCGAGAGAGTCTACAACTGCAAGCAAGAGTCCTATCCATCAGCCATATGGGATCAAAGTCCCCTCTCAATTAGAGGTGGAGTGGGCATCAGCAGTCTCAGGACTGGGGAATAAAACATGGACTAGAGTAGACTTACCGGTATTCTACTATAGAATTATTGTGATTCTAGTAATGGAAGAAATTATATCATTGATGTGGCCACTGGAGGTGCTGAAGTCTGGGAGAGGGAAAAAGAGGTGTAATATGGGGTCATTTTCAGGACTTGGAATTGACCTGGATGACATTGCGGTGACAGATACAGGCTGTTATATATCCTGCCATCAGAGCCTACAGAGTTCAGTGGGAGAGAGCGTAAACTACAATGTAAACTAGAGTCCATGCTTAGTGGCAATGCTCCAAAATGTGTTCATCAATTGCAATGAATGTATCACACTAATGAAAGAAGTTGTTAATGTGGGGAAAAGTGGGAGTCTGGGGAGTGGAGCATATGGGAATCCCTTATATGGTGTTTTGTTGTTGTTGTTGTTTTTTCAGTTATTTTCCCTTATATGTTTTTATGTAACATTTTATGTAATCTAAGTATCTTTTAAAAATAAATAAAAAATATATTAAAAAAAAAAAAGACTCAATGACTAATTATCTGATAAGGGAAGAAGACCCTGTGATGTCTATTCTTCCCAAGTTCCCTTTCAGTACATGGCTGGTTAGCACAACTCTTTACAATAAGATTATTCAAACTAAGATCATAGTTTTGAGCCCCATATATAAGAAACAATTGGACTCATTTCCAAAGCCACTGACTGACTTTCTAAATTTTAAATCCCATGATCTTGAAACTGTACACACACACACACACACTCACTCAGGGAGTCAAATGAAGATTATTGTTGGGTTAGATTAGAACACAGGAGTAATCCATATAAAAAGGAGATTCATGTGTATGTCCCACTGATGATAGGTCAGTAAAGACAACTTTGAACCTGAAATACTATGTTAAGTCCATGGTGGAACTTTACCTGGGAAGAACAGGCAAAGATGACAACAGAATCTTGAAGCAAGAACAATTCTACATGTTTAAGTTCCTTTTCTCATGACCCTCCTGGAAAAGTTTTTGCAACCATGTATATCTATTATGATGTAATCAATTATGTAGTGGCAATTTTAAAGTATAAACTTCTTCATGTGGGTGTTTAGGGAAAGATAATCTTATGGTTTTGTGAATAATTTGAGTTAGTGTTGCTTACTTGGAAAGCTCTATTGATATTCACAACAATCTTTTCATCCTGTGTACTTTTCTAGCTTCATCTTGATAAATATCTTTGTATGAAATACTCTAAACACCTCTCCTACTAACTAACTCCAATAATTAGTCATTAATAACAGAGTAAAGATGCAACACTCGTAGGCATAGGCACACAACTTTCCTACTGTCATCAATGGATAAAATTACAAGTGTGCATTTCTTTAAAATTCAAGTACCAGCATTAAAATAACCAATACAATTCACAAATACTTATTAAGAATCTAATAACACTTGATAAATATATTTTAGGAGGGGTTGGTAAACTGTAACTTGCAGGCCAAAAGCAGCCTGCTTTGTAAATAAAGGTTTATTTGAACACAGTCATGCTCATTCGTTTAGGTATGGCCTGTGGCTGCCTCCAAGCAACAACGGCAGCTGACCAGTTGTAACAGATGCCCACGTGGCCTATAGGGTCTAAAATATTTACTATCTTGTCATTTACAATAAAAGCTCACCAGCCCCTGTGTTAAAGCATTGTCCTGTTGTGTATTTACCCTCTCTCATATACTAAGAATATATGGCACCATATTTCTATGCTTTTGATCTCTGCTGTCTTTGTTAAAATAATAGAATTGGACTCTGCCTGAAATGTACTGTAATACCATACTGAAGGCCTGTAAGCATATTCTGAAATAAACTCTAACACTAACATAACTCTGGTAATGTCTATGAAGAAATTTCCTCTTTGAATCATTTTTTACTTTTCTATTGCTCTTTAGTTACATAATTCATTAACACTTTTCCTACTTCTAGAATTTATTACATTTTATTTACCTGACTGTGACCAGGTGGCTGAAAATATCCATCCCTCCTCAGTATCTGATGCCAGATATTTAAATTATCATCAGAGATTTGCTTCCCATATTCCACTGTGGAACAGATACAAAGTAAGCTATCTGTCCTTATTTTTGGTTCTTCTTTTCTAAAACTGTCATTTTTTAAAGTGGTCAAAATTTGTTCCTTTTACTCCCATAAGAATGATTGCTCTATGCATGAATTTCTGCCTTCAGCAAAAACTGTAAGAATCTTTCACCTCTTGGCCTTAGAGATTAAAGTCTGTATGGGTGCCACGTTCTTGAAAAACTAGCTGCCAACTGTTTTATCTTCCAAATAGTCAGGTCTGATCTTATCATTCCCTTTTGTAAAATGCCTTGGTATTCAGGAAACCATCCTGTTGATATGTGAATTATATAAATTTTATAGGAGTTGGCTTTGATTTCCTTCACACACCATAATTTCCATGCCCTCTTTCAATAGATTGTTTAGCTCTCTTGAAATTTAAGGTGTCTTATGCAGAAACCACTGGTTAAAAATGATTGTATAAAGGAATCTCAAGGGAAAAAAAATTTTTAAGTCTTTTAAATGCCAAAATAAAATCTATGAAATGTTAAATTTTAGAAAAATCCATATAATTGGATATCAAATAAACCAAACATTCAAATAACTGAGATTTTTCTTTCTTCCACTTGTATCTTCTTGAAGGTAGGTGATAAATACAAAATCATTTCCCATGAAGGTCCTCAAACCTACAGATTTTAATTCTATATTACATACGATATGATTCAATATTGTAGAGGAGAAATATCACTTTGTTCTGTATTTTTAGGGGAATAATAGTACTTGGTCAAAAGGAAACAAGAGCATTCTATGGAACGGGCTATTTTTCCCTCCCTTTCCACTTCTATCTGCCAAATTGCCCACTCTGCTTTTTATGTAAAACTACAGATGTCTTCTTATTAATCAAGATTCTAATACATTCCAGATGAACAAACAACTTCAGCAATGCAACATGTACCACTCTTCTTAAACCCAGTATTTATTAGAGTAGCCTGTTCCAAGATCTCTTAACTTAAAAAAGATGGCTTATTGTTCCTGTTTCTACAGCAGGGGCCTAATAAATGCATTGGAACTATGTCTTTGCTCCTATGTGACACAATATTCAAAGAGATTTCCAAACCTACGTGTAACATTACCCAAATCCTTTGAAACTGTAAGCTGTTTGCTCAAACTCAATCATCCATATACAGAAACCCATAGAAATCAATACAAATGCAATATGTTAGCAATGACATTACAGAAATAAGGTCCCAGAATCCTCTCCAGTACACAACAGCAGCTTTAATATTCACCAGACCTTCCAAAGTGGCAACCCCAAACATAAAGCTCTAATTAAAAGGTACTTTTTGGTGAGCAGCTAAATATTTTGCTTTTTACCTTATACAAGGAATAATTGGGGGAAAATTATCTACCCACATGGTATTGATTAACACAGGGCTATGATTTCTCTGATTTCATACTGCTGATATTTCAATGGGAGTGTACCATGTAATTTAACCAATCAAAATATATTCAAGTACTGATATTTAAAAATTAAATTCTGTTCTACAATCATTATTTTATGTATTTTTACTTGTTCCATTTTCAGACTAGAAGAAAATAGGTCTCTCTCTATGTAATAAAAAAGGAAATGGGACAGGGAAATAATAATAAGGTGTAAAAGCACATATTATCCCAATGTATGTGGCTAATAGCTTTTGTACAGCATTAGCACCCTTCTTACTGCTCCCAGTTTACTAATGTTCTTACTAATACTGGACTCCTAAGGGTGGCTCTATAAATAAGACATTTATACAGAAAACTAGGAAAAAAATGAAAGGTTATAATATTAACATACCAAACTCATTTTTAATTAAAGAAATAAAAAAGGCCAGTCTTTAGGGGGTTGGGGAAAATAAGGTAGTCAAATGAGACCAATTAACTTCATTAGCTTCTGCAAATACCTAGTTTTCTAACACATTCCTATTTTTCCATCTGCTCCACAGTTAAATGTGTCTACAAATTAACATTTTATTTATGATTCAGGTTCTGATTCATAAAAAATATGCACAAATTATACAAAGGCCTAACATTTTATGGGGAAAAAAAAATACAAAGTACTACATTGCAACTCATTTTCCAGTTTTTTTTCAGGAACCAAGCAATCTGGATCACAAAATACCATACACTCATTCACGAGAAAATCAGTTACATGCCTTCCAGTCATTTCTGTCTTTAAAATAAGGTATTTTCCCTGGATATAACTGAAGAAGGCAACATTGCTCCCTCTTCTATATCCTCTTTTCTTTATACTCATCTCTTAGTAAATGGCATTGGAGTTTCTTATTCAGTATCTTATAAAGTTCTCCCTTCTTTGGCCTAATATCCACATCAACTTTAAACCCCATAGCGCATCCATGATGTGTTGGAAATGCTTCATATCTAAGTTTTAAATGCTGTGCAAGTGCCCGTGCTTCCTACTGGCTTAAACAGTAGAGCAGAGCTTTCAAAATATGTTGCAAGGATAAACAAAAATCCGTGTGAGTAAATGGGTGTGTGCTGATTCCATTTTAAGTATTTATAAAAAACCTCATCCATAAGACAAACGAACTGTCTTAACACAGTATTTATTGCCATTCAACTATTCTTGAAATGAAAACAACAGGCACTTATAAAAGTGGGCTCAAGAGTTAATTTCACTTAAACTTCTGTAAATAACTCTATCCTTTGCTGATATACCATTTTATTATTTTATTTACAGCAGTACTCGTTCATAAATCAAACTCATACACCTCTTATAATAACAGAAAAATGTTCGCAAAAAGACAGAAAAGAATTTTCCTTTTGAACCCAGTAATTCCAAGAAGCTGTGTGTCTACAGATTACTACACTGGTCCCTGGCATTGGCCCTTCTGACAGGGTACCCAGACCCTTAACATCTGAGTCATAAATTACCAGTGTGCTTCCATTTCCTAGCACTGCCAAATTCTTTGGACATTACTCATGAAGGGAAGCCTAACACATTCAGGAAAATTTAGGGGAAAAGAACTGGGGTTAAAGGATCCCACCATTTTTGTGGCATACTAATTGTATCATCTAGGCAGCAGAATTGAGTATTTATTCCATCTCATCCACTTCAAAAATTTAGGGTCCTCAAAAATGTGTATATATTCATTCAGGGTTAAAAGTTTTGTGAATGAAAAAGACTCCATATGTCTTGTGGAAAAGGCAGGTTTCTGTTTAGATTTTATGCTTCAAAAAATGTATTTGACTAATAAACAATGGAGCAGTCAAAGTAAATAAGACAGCATTTTGGATAAAACAAAAAATGTGGCTAATAAGGAATGATCAGCACATAATTTACTCAGATTCTCTGGAGAAATAAAGGTATAAGTTGGGTCGGATGTAGCTCAACTGGTTGGGCGTCCGTCTGCCGTATGGAGGGACCCGGGTTCGATCCCCGGGACCTCCCGGTAAAAAAAAACAAAAACAACAAAAAAAAAGGTATAAGTTAAAACTCAGTATTAATAGTACCGCATGGCACAGGATTGCCTTGGGCGATACCTCCAAAGGGTTCAATAGCAGAGGGGTATGGGGAATTATTTCCACACACCTTACAGCTCTCTGTGGATTGCCTTGACTCTTCAGTAACCTCGTGTAGGAAGTTTTAATTGCCATTAACACGGTATGATACAATCACTGAGAAAGGTAGCATTTTATAGCTGAAAGCGTGTCAGAGACCAGCTAGTCCAACACACTTGTTTTTCAGCCCAGAGGAATTAAGTTCTTTGCCTCAAGTCCCATAATAGTAGTTGAAGCTCTTCATTTGGAGTTCTAGGTCCTATCTACTTCACCAACTGTAAGTGCTGTCTGTACCATGCAAAGAAATCAGTGAAGCAATGTAAATGCATTGCAAAAAATGTAATTACTGGCAAATAAGCATTTGCTTATTTTGTCTTAAAGATAGAAACATGTATACTATCTAAATTAATGTATTTCAATTTCATTTTGAGAGGGCCAAATTAAATCAGTCAGGAAGCAAAAATGTACCTAGTTATAAAATAGCAACATATCCATCATCACTGAGGCTATCTGTCCATAATTCTGATATTTAATCAAGTTTTCACTTACCAAAAGCCTACTATCTTTTAAATTGAATTAAGTTTTTTCTTGGCAGATACTGGTAGAGTTGTGGTTCTGGCTGATTTACAAAGTCTTTCTCTCCCTGATAATTTACATCCTGATCAAGGTACCTTCTATAATCCCAATGAGAATGAATAGAGAATAACAAATGACGTGGGTTCCCATTTCCCATATCCTGCTACACTCATACAGAGGATCCAAACTTGGAGCTCTCCCAGACATCAAAGAAAAAAAGAAGCAAAATAAGGAATGGGAATGGGCCTGCTATACTAGTAGCCCACTGTAAAAACGGACTTGTCTTCAGTGAATATTAATTGATACCCGCTATTCTGTGCTGGAGTTTCTGTAGTTTGTTTGATTACAGACCTTTGTCCCTGGATTTCTTCCCCACTCCCCATTTCTTTTCAGATGTAGACCCCTGAACTTATATAATGGAGTGGTGCCACCCATAAGAAAGGGGTTGAAAGAAATGAACTAGCACAATGAAAACCCCTAGTAAATGTTATGCAAACTTATTATGAATTAAACCAGAAGTATAAATTTACTACATTGTAGAAAAGCTATAAAAAACAATTTGTCTTACTGTATGTGCAACTGTAACATATTCCTAAGCATGGGCATTGTCTATTTCTGTTAGCCAGATCATTCAAACTTTTAAGTGCAAAGTAAATATAACATGCTGCCTTTTTAATAATATGCAGTCCTGGCCTATGCTTTTCTTGTTTCCTACCTCCAGTGTGGTCCAGGAACACATAATTGCTGCTTTTACTAGAGTTATCTGATCATTACACAGAGCATGAACCTGCTTGTGATTACTTTATATTTTACAATTATTATCCTAACAGCTACTTTTACTATTCTGGAAGCAATTGTGAATTTTAGCAGTTAATGGGTTATAGCTCTTTACACTTTATATACAAAGTAAAAAGGAAAATTGGTAAGTTTAACATATTTTCTTCATATTTGTATACAACGCTGTCACCCATCATAAAACCACCAAGACAATCATTACAGAAGATCAGACAGAGTGTTCTTGGGCTCTCTGAATGTCAGTGACTAAATTTATTTTTATTCATACTCTTTCTCTGCCATATGATTTCTCATACAACATAAGGAAATATTTTAATCTATACAAGTCATTCACTTTCAATATTATAAAATATTTGCTTCATTCATTCAGTCATTCATTCACTCATTCAACAAATACCCTCAGGGTGCCTACTATGCTAAGGTAAAAGATGAAAATGACCTAGTCCTCGCCCTGAAAGCTCATAATTTAGTATGAGCTCAAAATTATAGTAGAGTTAAAAAATACATGCACTTATGATGCAGAGAAAACCACAAATGCTTTAAAAGGAGAGCAGCAGAGATTCAAAGAAGGGAGAGCTTATGACAAGTTGGGGCAATCAGCTGCTCCAAGATGGGCTTATGACAGAAGTAGAGTTTCTGATTCTACCACTGAGGACCTGAAGGGTTGAAAAGAGACCCCCTAGAGGAGCAACAAGCAGGAAAGGGAACCCAACAGCAAGATAATGCTGAAAGAGCTCTTACTTCACAGCCCATTGTGAGGAAATGGGCCCATCCGAGGAAGAATGACAAGAGCAGAGCGAGGAAGAATAGTGTTAGGGTGGGAAATACACAAGGACATGCAGATGGAGCAAGAGAACTGAGTTCACTTATGACAGGACAAGGTATATCTGCTCATCTTATACAAAGACAGATGTCAATGGGTCCAGAAATATTGAGTATGCACTGGGCTGAGTTCAGAAGACACTTGACCTTAAAGCCACCGCATATTTGGTTGCGAGAAAGGAACATTCTGAGTGAAGTGGAAAAGCACGAGGAAAGACACAGAGATGGGAAAAGACTAGTAGGAAATGATGCAAGAGAGGGAGGTTAGAGTAGATTAGCAGCAGTAACTGCCAGGGTAAATAGGTTGGACTGATTGCTTAGGAAGTTCTGTCACCTTCAAGAAAAAGAATTGATAATCAATTTAAGTAGTATCAAATTTCTTCCATTTAACTCAAATATTATAATGAGGAAATAGATCTATTTTAGAAAAGAGCATTTAGTTGATATCCATTTCTGTTCATTTTTTCAATTTACTTGTAATGACATGCTTTTAAATGTGATGTAAATATCAATCTATGAGGGAATTTTAATGGTGAGACTGATGGACAATCAGGACAGGAAGACTGGGCTCAAATACCAAATCTGCCAGTAACTCCCTATTTGACCTTACATATATCGCTTACTATTTGAACATTAGTTTTCTTGTTTGGTAAATACAAGAGAGACTGGATTTCTACACTCCTTTCTAGGCTGCGAAGTTCTCAAACTCTATGACTCTCTCAAAGAGAAGGGTCACCTGCCTAAAATTCAAAAATTCATTCACAAGCAATATTTTCTGCTCTTTTCTGCCTGCCAATGGCTAAGTGGGGCCCCCAAAGCCAACAGGAAAGTTCTCCAGAAAATCATTAGTTCCTGACCTACCAACAGTGGTCATGGACTGTCTTACTTCCTAGAAAAACACTTTTCAACTTGCCAGAGATGCTTGTAAATTATTGAATGCATATTTCAAAATTCTTTATATCGCTTCTGATCAGAAAGGCCACATCCATGTTTCTGAAGAGTCGTGGCTTTAGAGACTTTTAGAAAGAAACCACCATGTCCATTATGATGTGAGAAGCACATCGGCTTTCCAGTTTCTCTTGAATTTAGTTTCCTCAGTGTCTTCAATATTTTATCCAAATTCCCAAACAAGAGACAAACACATAAACACACACGATCAAATTTCAAAGTTAAAAATTTCTTTTGCTTTATTTGCCATTTGGGGCTATCCATATAGTATTCTGCTCCACGTGTTTAGCCTATATATTAAAGACAGCTACACATACATTATTTAAAATAAGAGGCACTCATAATTGATAATAATAATAATAGGAAAAGGTACGCAACATCTTCCTGTTCATTGCCTTTGTTTTCTCAAAAAGTCCCTTGCTTGGCTTCACATTTAGTAGCTGTTATTGATGATAAGGTTTGGATAACACCACTGGAGAAATGCCTTTATTCCAGCAAGAGAGCATTCTTAGAATCCGACCATAGACTAACACAAAATGTTCCATTTGCCCAACATGAATTCCAGTGATAGGATTAGGTCCAAAGGGAGCTACGACAACTCTCTACAAGTAACTGAAAGGTGCAAATGGCAAGGAGGGAAAAGAATTATTTAAAGAGGTCCGAGGTGTATGTGAAGAGGGATTAAATTAAGCAAAGGAAAATTCAGGTTTTATATCAAGAAAAAAATCCTAATGGCAATATGTTAAAAGAATAGCTTCCCGAGAAATGTGTTGGAAGACTGGATACTAGAGGGAATGTAAACTGTAACTGAAACAATAATGGAAATAGATCATAAGGAGGAATCCCATGCCAGCGAGACAAGAGATTGATCACCCATTAGGTTCTCTATCTTTCATTTCCATAACTCTATGGATTCTTCCAAAGGAAAAAAAAAGGGATTTCTGGCTGAGAATTAGACTGTCAGAAGTCACACTGGAGATATGTGGTCTATGTACAAAGGAAGACCACCTTTGGGAGCTTCCCCCAGGCTTCCTGCCAATCTACTACTACATAGCATACGAAAATGTTTTGCAAGCAGTAAAGTACTATTTAGGTAGAAAACAGTATCATAAAAATAATAGCTATTGTTTATTGAGTAATTACAATGTGCCAGTCACCCTGCTACGTGTTTTACATATGCTACGTCATTTGTGCTTCACAAAAATCCATGAGGTTTCACGGGTGAGGAAACTGAGGCCTGTGGTGTACCTAAGACCACAGAGTCAGTGGGTAGTAGAAGCAAGATTTGAACCCATGCCATTAAAGTCCACAACCCATGCTCTCATCAACAACGGAGCAGCTAGGAAAGTTTACACTTCAAAGAGAGAGAGTCTTTTCCTTGATTTTTCTCCTCGGTCTGGGGGTACGTGAGGGATAAGTGAAAGGCAGGTTACTCTTCCCCAGGAGCAAAATCAAAAACATGAACTTATTTTAAATTGGCCCATTCTAGCTACAGGTCTAAGCCAAGTTTGGACTTATGATTTAGCAGAAAAGAAACTTTTGAAGCAGCCCTGTGATTCAATTCCTGTGACCCTTGTGAAATAAACCTTCTTAAGACTGAGTTATGGTATCAATTTGCTTCAATACAACAAATACGTGCACCGTTATGTGCTCGAGGGGCTAATATCTAGCAGGGGATCAGATTAGTTCATCTCCAAAGTAGTTGGAGAGGGCATCATGGGCACAAACTTCCAGGAGCAGAGATGAGAAGAGAGCTGAAGGGAGTAGAGAGGAAAGCAAAGGCACAGCACCGGGAGGATGCAGCCACTCAGGAGAAGGAGAATTTCAAGATCGTTTATTCCTTCCACACGTTGTGCAACAAAGGATTGCTGAGTGCCTACCACATGCCCATTACTGGGAAGGCGGCAGAAAATGGTGTTTCAAACTTCATGGCGCTCCCAGGGTTGTCGGGAGACAGATCATACATGACAGGTGTTCTGAGGGAAGGGAACCATGGACGTACTGCATGTGGGCATGTGGGGAAGGCCTCGTGGGGGAAGCCCCCTTAACTAAGAGGGATAAGGAGAGGGGATGAGGGCACTGACTCTGGACAAAAGGCACCAACCACATGAGAATACCCCAGGGAGAAGAAAAGTGCTTGGTCAGTTTATGGAACAGAGAGCAGGTGTGGCTGCAGCAGATGAACCAGGTGGAGGGTGGGGGTGGTGAGGGTTGGGAGGCTGCCAAGATCAGCACAAATTATACAGGGAGGGTCGGCTACATGAAGGACATTGAAGTTCTTTTAAGAGCCTTGGAAAGCCACTGAAAGCTTTTGAGTTTGGATCAGAGACAATAGGACATAATGGTAAAAGCCAGGGTCATCCAAGTCAGACATATCCCAGGTTCGAATCCTAGCTCTGCCACTTATTTACCACATGCCTCTGTGTCTCATATATAAAATGACAATAATAAATAATAACAATAATAATACCTACCCTCTGAGAAGACTGGGGAGTAGATTAAGTCAGCTAATGTTAGCAAAGTGTTTAGTACATCTGGGGGCGGGCAGCGTCTTAAAAAGGGCTGTGCAGGATGGTACACAAAGCATGGACTGAGCAGTTAGAAAGTCTTAAGCAAGTTACTCAGTATTTTCTTCAGAACCTTACCTTCTTCATCTGAAAAGCCTCTAATAAATTCATGGATTTCTTTTAAAAATCCAATGAGAAAATACATGCAATATGCCTAGCACATAGTTAAGTTCTCAATACATTAGATTGATTGTATTGCTGTGATTTTATCACAAAACTTTGTACTTTTTGCCACACTTCTCAGAAACAGAACTCGATTTTCTACTAATATCACTGGAGTGCCATGTATATAATTACTATAACTCGTCTTCAGTTCTCAGAATACTTTACCAACATTTTGTTATCTCTTCAATTCCCGATACCCACCCCCATGAGATTCATAGGTGCAAATAAAAATATTGAGGCAAATGGAGAGTAAAACTTCATAAAGAAAGTGGGAAGGAAAATATAGGGCACTAGAGTTCAACCAAAATATAACTGTTACTCTATAAACTATATATAAGTACATACATAGTTTAAGGCACCATTTCAAGAGAGTAAAATACTAAAACCTGGAAACATTTTATTCAAGATACTTCATAAAGCAAGATTCTTCTTCTGCCTTTGTGTCCAAGTTTCTAGTCTTCTGGGGTGTACAATGCTATGGTTTAGTTGTCAAAGTATGACTGGGAGAGCCTGAAAGGACATTTGGCTCTGTAGGAAATCATGTCCAGAGTTGTCCTCAGTCTGATCCAACATTAATTGTATCACAACACCTCCAGTTACCAGTAAAACAGAGATGCAGGGCAAGCGAGTTAATATCTTTTATAACTAACTAACCAAAGCCTTACATGTTTATTAGCAGGAGAGGAGATGAACTTTCAAGCTCAGCACTCAAACCCTATTCGAGCTGTGTCTTCCTCCTTGTTCAGGATCTCCTGTAGCCTCTGCAGTTAATGAGGCTGATGCCCTGCTCAATTTTACGCTATTTGCCATCCTTGTCATAGTATACTTAGTGCATGGAAGGGGCCTAATAAGGGTTTGCCTAGTCATTGAATAACTCTTATCATCCCAATTTCTCTAGCTACAACATATATTTCTCTTTTCTGATATTTAGGAATAGTTAGGAAGTAAAAAAAAAAAAAAATTAAAAGAATATATTCGTTGATTTCCTCCTCCTGCTGCTGCTCCTTCCCGTGCTTCTAGTCCTTGCTCCCATCCCTCCTCCCCTCCCTTTCTCAATCTCAACCTCACAATCTATCTTGCTCTCTTTCTCTCTAGAGATGTACCTATAGCTGTGTCTACATCTGTGTTTGTCTCTGTCTGAGTCTTTATATCAATTTAACAAAAAACTCCTCAATAAGCTCATGGTGTCTAGTCTGAGGTATGGTGGTCTCCCTTAACTGAGTGGGGTTCTGGGGGCTTGCCTCAGTGGAGAGTGCCGAAAGCCCTATGTATGTTAGCAGTGCCCAGGGCCCCTGGCTCTTTGACCATAACTCATCACCCACCCCTGCTTATGCTAAAGGACTTCGGCATTTTACCTCACCAGCATGAAAGAAAAGGAGCTGGGCTTTTTCAAACAAACAGAACAAACATCCTACAACTCTTAAGTTTTTACTAGGGTTGTAAACCCTAAGTTGAGTAAACAAACAATTAAGAGATAGTAGCACAATGGACAATAGCTTTTGCCTTGTAAAGCAGGACAGTACAAGAAGTCCCCATATAGTACATGTACACAATCACTCCTGTCCACTCCTCCCCAGGCCAGGAGAGTCCCCCAGGCCCCTTCCAAAAGACCTGCTATGAAAAAAATTTGTGGCAATTATAGGACATAGAACAGAAACTCTTGTTTAGAAAATCCTAATAGCTTAAAGTAGATCTTTTCCTTGGGGTTATTCCTGGATGATTTCTCCACCCTGTTACACTATTGAAAGTTCTATCAATGAGTGTATGGAAATAATAGATCTCTTCTTTAGAAATTACAAAAGGTCTGGGAAGGTTAAGACCACGTTGGCCATTTACACCTTGAATGAATTTGCACCATGAGCAGTTCATTTCATCATTGAACAAATATTCACTGAATGTCTACTATAATCAAAGAAAGACATAATCTCTGCCCTCATGAAGCCTGTGGTATAAGGAAAACATTGAACAACTAATTAAAACAATAAAGTGGTAAGTTTTTTGGATATGGCAAATAAGTGCAAGGAGAAACAGGACCATATCACAAATACTTAGCTAGGATGGATGGCACTGAAGAGACAGGAGTTCTGCCTGGGGCAGTGGGTAAGTGTGAGATGATTCTGGAGAAGGGGGAATTGAGCGTGTAGTGCAGGGATGACTGAAAAGGCTATCCCAGAATGGATTTGGGATGGCTTCAATACTGGAGCTGCACAGAGACCTTTAGAGGGAATTACATAGTGGTAAGGGATCGAGGAGGGGAGCAAAGACTGCCAAGAAGGAGCTTTGCCTATTTCAAACTTTCTCTGAACATCAACTTAGATAACTGCCAGACAATTATGAGGTAGAAGGATAGGAAGGGGAAGTGTTAGAAGTGGCCAGAGAACTATCTCTTCTTCTAATTTGTAATTACTAGTTTGGGCAATTCTTAATAAACTACTAGCTGGGTATTGTTTTAGATTATAAGAATATCTTATCACAAATTTCCAAATCCCTTAATGAAAACCAAAGTAAAAATGAATCTCATTTAGCCCCAGGCCCAAAGTTCATTAAGTCATGCAGATTTCGATGACAACTTTGATATTTAAACTTAGTTCCCAGCGCCTGGCACAAAGGGAGACAATAATTTCACCCATCCATCAAACAACTAATTCTTACTATGGTAAAGATACATTATCAGGTATGCTAACTGATGAAAAATTATGGGTTAATAATTTTCTTAATCTATCTGTAAAACCCAACTGAACAGGTTATAAGAATTTTCATTCAAATATCAAACGTATGACTGTGATACAATAGCTATTTAAAATTCAACACCACTATTTTTTTTTCATTTAACAGAATGCGTTTTTATGTCCAGAGTATTTTACTCTTTCCATATAAATATCACATTATGTATTAAAATCAGACATCTGGTTCAAGTAGATTCCAACACCTACAAACTTTTTAGGCCTCAACAACTCCTCTATAATTTGAGGTTAATACCACCTGATACATACAGCTGAGGATTAAATGAGGGGATTAGGATATTTATCACTGCTGTTTTACTCTGCCATTTTGATTCCAATATTCTGAATCTGAGAATGTTGAAAATAAGCATTTAAACAGAAGTTTGTCAATATTGATGAATTTTTATTAAAGAATGTTCTGGAGTAAGCCCAACTGAATTGATTGAATTCCTTCATCAATGTCTTATACCATACAAACTAGTTCTTTTTTATTTCCATTTTCATTTTTATTTCACTGAAATTATTTCCACTGGGATCAATTCATTTTTATTTAAATTATATAGCTTGATTCACTTATCAGATTTTGTCCATATCAAACTTACTGATTATCACTTCTGTCATTGTGAGTTTTCTTTTAAGATCAATATTTCTACCATGTTCAATTTTCTTGGTTCAGATTTTGAAGAACTAAATGTTGTCAAGAAGATCTCAATCTTCTATGAAGTTTATTCAAAACTAATTTTTATGGGGTGCAATTTAATAATAAACTATCAACCGGTTTTTTTAATGTTGATTATTTCTTCCAGTAATTTGCATTATTAATTAAACAAACTCCTAAAAGTTCTATTTATTTGTTAGGTAAATCAAGGGAATATTGTTAGGCAGTCTGTGAGACAGACTGATAGAGAGGAAAAGGGAGAGGAAACAGAGGGGTAAAGACAAGGAAAGGAGGCTGAGGGAAGGAGGAGAGGTGGAGGAGGAGAGACAAATAGGGACACCACGGGAAGGAGGAAAATACAGAGTGGGGACAGAAAGAACAAATGAAAGCAGGACGTTATCAGGCCAAGTCAAAGCATATTCCTGGGGACCAAAGCAATAGGGACGAAATGTCATCAGGGTCAAAATAAACAGCTTCATTCAATGAGGTAATAAATCATAACTATTATTACTAGGCTTAATTTAATAGGCAGTTTTCCAAAACTGTGTTAAGTCAACTGTTATTCATAAAATACAATTTTTAAATATAAAATAAAATCTCAATTTCACAGCACCATCCCATATTTACCCCCATATTTACTCTCTTACACACACACACACATACACATCCACACACATTTATACAAGTAGGGGCTTAAGATGTAGCTTAATTCCAGTATTCAAAATACTTATTTAGGTTTTGATTCTCGGGAACAAAGAACGTGTGTGGGATGATGTGGGTGAGGTGAAGAAGAAGAAGCAGGAAAGGGATAATTAGATATTTATCGGCAGATTTTATAATAAATTTATAATATAATATAAATTTTATAATAAATGAAGTTACCATGCCTTTCCCGCTTTCTCACCTGATATTCCTTACTGTTACCTAGCTTCTCTCTCCCTGTGACATCAGAATCCGCATATTAACCTAGAAACTGCCTCTAAGACACACTATACAGGGCTGTTCAGACATCTGAAGAGTTTCTATATATCAGTCCTCACCAACACTTGCCTGTCCCATTCAAGTTTTCAGTACCCTCAATGAAACTGATCTCCAACACTGAAAGGAAAGGAATTTGATTAAATAAATTTCCACAGATTTGTAAATGACTGCCAGAAATTTAGCTCTCTCAAAGGCACTTTAAAAGTACAATGAATCCCTAATAAAATTTAAATTCCTCTAACAATAACCTTAAGAGATCAAGGAGTTATAAAAGAAATTTTGACAGGTAACCACAATATAAGCAGGCTAGCCCTACAGGAAAACTTCTTTTGCTCCTGTTCCACAGTCTCAGATATTCACAAATTCAAACTTTTTTTTTTTTACATTTGTGTAAATAGCAGTAACAGGAGTGCCTCCGTGAGAAGTAACCTGGTAGAGGAGTTAAGTGAGTGGAATCTGGGGAAAGATTGCCTGAATTCAAATTCCAGCTTTATCATTTACCATTTATGTGATTTTAGACAAGTTAGTTAACCTCTCTGTTCTGCAGCTTCCCCATCTGTAAAATGGGGATAATAATAATAATGACAACAACAACAATAATAATACCTAAATCAGACTGTAAGGATTAGTTAGAACAGAGCCTGGAACAAAAAGAGTACTATATAAATATTTGTTACAATTATTTAGAACATAGGTGTGTTTATAAGACATAAGATCATTCAATTAGCTAGGATTGCTTTTTTAACTTTTAAAAGTTTCAATCACAACAGTGCATCTGGTAGAGGTCTTATTATAAGAAATCTGCCACCTGTTCATAATAGCTAATTTGGGGGTAGTTTGACCATAGTTCCCATATAATAAAATATAAAATAATAAAACCAGTAAAAGCATTAAGGAGAACCATAGAACTTCAGAGCCAATTGGGCCCTAATAATTCAAAAGTGTTATCTTACAGATAAGGAAATTGAGGTCCAGAAAGATTCAACAACTCACTCAAGGTCAGAAAGGTGGTTAGTGGAAATTTTGAACATGGAATTTACATCATTGGCCCTGAGTCTTCTCATTTCCAAAGACTTTGTTCATCCAATATCTCTACCTAAAGAGCAGGAGAGGAATCTTCTTCCATGATGCATTTACCTGGATGCCTAGGCTCCCTGAATTTCTACTCCAAGAGTCACTGATCCTGGGGTAAGAAGATTCCTTTGCTGTTAAGGGATTCTTTTGTGTGAGGAATGACAGGAACTAGCAAAACCACAAGAAATACTCAGTAAGGTCAGTGTCATCATAGTTATTTCAGTCTGCTTTAAGGGGAACTGGAGATATCATAAGTCTCTTACAACTTCTAGGTCTGATGCCCAAATCATTCTGAGTCAGCTAATTCTCAGATAAGATGCTAATGTGCTATCATCTAACTATATAAAATGGAGCGAGCATTACCATATTGTTGAAGACAATTAAAAACACATTATTCATACCTAATAAAAGAAAACAGACCAATATGTCAAGCCCTTGATATTAATGCTTATAACTATGAACCTTATTCTTGTAAAATTGAAACTTAGCCTAATAACCATTGCCTAAGTGGTACCTCCTGAAAACCTCCTTGTTGCTCTAATGTGGCCTCTCTCTCAGCCAAACTCAACAAATACTCAGCAAATAAACTCACTACCTTCCCCCCATGTGATACAGAACTCTAAGGGATAAAGCCTCCTTGGCACCAAGGAATTAATACCAAGCGCCAATCAGCAATGCATCTGGAAAAAGACCCTGGACCAAAAGGGGGAAACATCAAATACAAAAGTGTTTTTACAGCTAAGAGATTTCAAAATGAGTCTGGAGGTCATTCCAAGGGTTACACTTATGCATGTCTCAGGCAGATCTCACTAATTACCACTGTAAACAAAGCCTCAAATAGGGGTGCTCCTGAGAGCTCTAGAGCCATCCAGACACTACAGATAAGGCACACAATCCGTCGAAATCAGCACCCTGTGTCGATGGGCCTTACCTTGGAATATAAGACAAACTATTTCCCCCATGTAACAGAATTAGACTCATTTATAATTTCCTTACACATGATTCTTCTACCCTGTTTATTTGAACCTATAATTAGCACTACTCCCATTAAATATATGTCTCAGAGACTTAAATCTTTGGTCTGTTCATATGTCAGTTAAGCCCTGAATCTCAGCAGAGTTGAGGCCAACACCTAACTCTCCAGTTCATCATACTCCCGCAGGACAACTACAAAATGATGATGATGGACAACCCTCATCCCAAAAACCAGAGAGTATCTCCAACTGCGAGCAAAATAGTTCCTTCCATCTGCCCCATAAGATGTAAGTCCCTTCTCAACCTGAGGTGGAATGGGCATCACCATCCCCAAATACCCAAAGTTGAGGGATAAACAGACATTGGTGGGGAATGCAACCATGGACAAGTAAAAATTATTAATATTGAAGTAATGGAAGAACATGTAACATTGATATAAAGATATGGTCACCAGAGGTTCTGAGGGGAGGAGGAGGGAACGATAGGTGGAAAATAGGGCATTTTTAGGGCACTGGAATTAAATGTAAAGTACAATGTAAACTACAGACCTTGGTTATTAACAATGCTTCAGTACTTATTCATCAATTGTAACAAATGTACCACACAACTGTAAGATATTAACAGGGGAAAATGGGGGGGGGGGTATAGGGCAATTCCTTATACTTTCAATGTAATTTTTCTGTAATCTAAAATCTCTTTAAAAAGAAAGTTTATTATATTAAAAAAAACACATTATATATTAATGGTCGGCGGCATGTAAATACAATTTTATAAACAAAATATTTTTCAAAGATGATATATTATATAAAAATGGAGACTCCAGCACCACAACAAAATAGGAGGAGGGATATTCTCATTGAGAGGAAAATGTAACAAAGTCCAAGAAGTCAAATCTACTTATATTTATGATACAGTTGTGGGCAGGTCCTTTGGAATAATGAAGAAATATTTGCAGACATTCAATGTAAAATTCTTGGGGCACTCTTCAGGTTTGTTTTGAAAATGAAAGAAGACATTGTGTCTAGTGGATGGGAGAATGGTCATCTGAATATATTTACAGCCTTTTAAAGCTTGTTGTGGGGTTTATGGCTTGTGCCCTAGATTCCTTCCTCATTGCTATATATTCACCTTAATGTCTGTCAGGCGTGGCAAGTACCCCAATATCCCAATATCCTACTGTTCAACCAAGCATAAGAGAACACAGAAACAAACAAACAAACCAAAAAAAAAAAAAAAAAAACACAGGCCCAACCGCAAAGGGGGAAAAAATCAGAAATAAAAAAGGAGGGAAACTCTTATCTGGGCTTTCATTCAAAACATTCTTTATCCAACCTATAAAATATTGCCAAAAAAATATGCTACAGTGCAAACACTCAATCATCAAGGAACTGAAAAATTTACGGTGGATTTCCTGCCGATTTGTGGTGCTACTGGATCCTGCTGTGATAAAACTAACAAGAATATGACAGACATTTGAATAAACCTTTCTGTCATGTAACTGAGTTTTTTTGCCAAGGATGAACTTTAAAATTTCTCTCAGTTCAGTTTGTG
The DNA here is from genome assembly GCA_026826555.1 of Tolypeutes matacus. Taxonomy (NCBI): domain Eukaryota; kingdom Metazoa; phylum Chordata; class Mammalia; order Cingulata; family Chlamyphoridae; genus Tolypeutes; species Tolypeutes matacus. The sequence continues at coordinate 2,302,995 of JAKSZT010054515.1, forward strand.
GAGCAAAAAAAGCAAAAAAGAAGACGACGAAGCCAAGGACATCAGTGAAAGGGGGACAAATAAGTATTTTTTTTTTAAGATTTTATTTATTTATTCATTTATCCCCCCCTTGCTGCTTGTGCTCGCTGGGTCAGCTAACCACGCCGTGCGGGCGGGCTTGCCTTCACCAGGAGGCCCCGGGAACCGAACCCGGGGCCTCCCATATGGTAAACGGGAGCTCTACTGATTGAGCCACAGCCGCTTCCCAATAAGTATTTTTTACTACACTCCAGACCTATTGTGGTGGAATAGACAGACCCAAAATTGTGACCGAATGAAAATAATCAAGTGGAATCTTCACACTCTGATTTATAGGCCACCATTCATGCAGTAATGAGGTTATGGGTTACACACCCACCCATTTTGTCTCAAGATAACAGAGGTCATTAACTAGACAGCAAGAAGCAAGATCTTACTTTCAAAGTACACATTTGATTACCAACACTATATATACATGATGATAAATGACTGCATTCTCAGGGCTTAGGAGCTCCTCTCTCCTTCTCCCCCACCAGCCAAAGTTTAGTGTTCTGCCTTGGGGCCAGTGGGCTTTCCTGACAAACAAATGTAAGGAAAGGAAGGGGAAATAGGTCACAGGGCTAGACTGACCAGGGCTGCCTACGCCAAGGAGACAGGAAGCTCGGGCCTCCCGGGGTGACCCTCTTTGCAGCTGTGCCCTTCCCCTCGACCCCCAAGCACCAGCACACGCAGTGATCCGTGAAGGCAGTGTGAGGGGAGTGAAAGAAAGGTGATGAGTTGACAGCATCTGCTAAAAGACGTCCAGGGAAGCTGCTATGAATGGTGGAGGCGCACAAAGTCTGGCAATCGGCCACCAGCACCATGTGCAAAAAGGACTGACAAATTTTAAGAGCATAAATTTTAAAAAGCAAAATTGAAAAAGTGGTAGTGGATAAAGTAGCGATGTTTTTTTCCTTTGAGCCCCACCAGGCAGGTAAACCTTGCCTTTGAGGCTGATCAGGGCACCTCGGGAAAGTGATCTGAATGTCAGCACAGTGATATACGGGACCCCTCACGACACAACCCCAGGGACTTTATCACTTCTCCCCTCACTTCCCCTTCTTCCCCCTCCTCCTACTCCAGACATAAACTGCTATCTTCATGTTCACCCTGCAGATAGAAAAATATTCATTTAAGGCATATCAAAACATATTTTATAATGTATAAATATAATACCCAATAGACTCCTGAGGGATATACAAAATTAATCCCGCTTGTGAAGGCCTTAATATGAGCTCTTTCCTCTTGGGAAGAATTTAAAATCCCACAAAAGCCCTTGATTTATTTCCTTCCTACACAACAGCAACAAACACTCACATAATTTTTAAGCAATGTAAAATATCACTTTAGTGCTGAATACATGGAGGCGGAGAGAGAAAGAAAAGAGCTCTACTCAGAATGGATTACTTGGACAGCCAAGGAAGTACTCAGGCATCCCACTTCCCTCAACATAGGAACACAGTACATTAGCATAGCCAGCCTAGTTCAAGAAGCAGCGAGCTCAACGGAACTGGAGTGTCTTTAATACACATCCGATGCTTTACTTTTACATTGCCAGTTCCAAAGGTTAGTTAATATGGGTTTTATCTATGAAGAAGTCAGTGAAATCCTATTAGCTCAGATACATTTTGTTCACATTAATTTTGCATCCAGAAAAACACAATTAGTGACTATTAATCCTAAATTGAAAGTGAAATGGCTATGGAAGTTATCATTAACAGAATGGTTCTATTGCAACAGAAGGTCTGACAAAAGGAATGGATCTCCCTGTATCTATATATTGATCTATAGATACAGGAACTAGATAACTTCTGAGCAGAAGCCCATGAAATGCTGTAATCTTTCCATCTCTCTTTATTTATTCCACAATTGGATATTCCAGCTTTAATACAATCTTTTTTTTTTTCCTTTCCTATCACCCATCCAGGTAGTTTTTTAGCTGAAGGATGTAGGAAAAAGATTGGCTTAGGGCAAAGTTAAAAAAAAAAAAAAAAAAAACACTACCCAAATCTAAGTTGGGTTTTTTAATTGACCATTATTAGTGGGTCATAGCAGAATTCAATTTAGCGCCTCAATTTTCCAAAAAGTGTATATAAATCTTTGTGCCCACAAAGACCTGAATGACACAAGGCTTAGAGGAAGGATGGAAGAGCTTAGGTAAAGTCATTTACCTTATTTTTTGTGGGGAGCATAAGTAAAAGAAAGTTATTATATCAAATTACTTAGTTTCAGCTTAGGATCAGAAGTATTTAGTTAATAACTACACTATATTTTTTATGAGTGAAAAGTATTATGTAAATATAAATATTACTGAAGTCACATTTATTGTGAATTAACATGTATCCAAGGTGACACAGGAGAGTAAGGAGTCAAAGACGATCAAGCCCTAGAAACGGGAAAAGAAAGAAGGAAAAAAATTAACACGACCTGACTTTCACAATATTTTTCAGGGATGCCACAATCTTCCATTAAAATTAATGTACTGGTAGGTTTCCCTCCACCCACAATCCAGTTAAGTACAAGATCCATCATGCCCAAATTTTGTGACAATGGTAAGTCCTCTTCAATCTGTGTGCAAATTATGAAATAAGGAAAATGTACTTCCTTCCCTCCATCATTTGGAAAATGACACCTTTTAAGTCAATAAAGCGATACTTAGAGAAATGGTGCCATAGCAAAATATGACAGCGCGGGGGATGCAAATTAGTACTAAAATGGAGAGAAATGCTATTCGTGCACCCCAAAATGTGGTAATTCCAATATTCTCCACAACTTGTGTTTTGAATAGCACTTAAAATCTCATTCCTCTACAAAGAATCCAAGTTCTTGCATTTGTGATTTTTCCATGTTACTTACTCATCAGTAAATGCCTCAGCAAATGACAAAGAGAACGAGACGAGTATTTCTAACAAAGAGAAGAGCCGAGTAAATTCAAGCCCCCACCCTGGTCATCATTTGTCTCCTTTAGGGGTCTCTTCCCTTATCGATTTGAAGAGATTTGTGCATCTAAGTCCCATTAGTGCTGAGGCAGGTAGTTATACCCAGAACAGACCCCACTGTCTGCCTTACTTGACCCACCAAGCCCAGCCACACTTGTGATAAAACTGAAGAGTGTCTTGCAATTTCATCCCTTAATTGAGATCCTAGCATATGGCAAGAATCCAAGGCCCTCGCTTGGGTTGTTTATCTTTCAAGACTTTCAAGTAATTTACTGGCCAGAAAAGAAATTGCACTGTGATTTAACGTGAAAGCAGTCAGCTTGCTGTGTCTAATTCCAATCCCTCCTCTTTTTTTTTTTTTTTTTTTTTGATCTCTTTCTCTTCCTCCACTCTTAACAAATAATAAATGACTATAACCACGGATCCTCTATAGACTTGCTTAGCACTGTGAATAGCTATTATAATATGATGTCATAAAACAGGTCATTTTTTACAGTAGGTTGGTTTCAGTTACTTTATAACTCAGTTATTTTATTAACTTTTGGTCATTCTTCTCTTCTTCTAAACTTTGGGTCTCTACAAGGACAAACTACCTCAATTGTGGAGAAATTGGCAGAGATACGGGAAGGGAGGAGCTTAATTCCCATTCTGAAATGAAATGAAATTTACCAGCTGCTGCTGTCACCATAATCTGTCACACTATCCATGGCTTCTAGACTCAAAATGTCCCTGAAAAGGTGAAAATACTAGTGAGGAAGGGAGTAGGGACCGAGGAGAGAGCAGCACTGTTCATATAACAAGAACCAACTTTAGGTAAGAGGATCACATCAATCAAAGTTATTATGTAATTAGTTTGGACACACAGAAAACTTACAAAAATATACCACAGCATTCTACAGTAATGACCTAATACATTTCAACTTATGTTAGGAGAACTCCAGCCTTTGGCCTATTCCCAACACTATCATGGTTTTTGTGTAAAAGACCCATGTAAAGTATTTATTTTGACCATGCTCTGTATGAATGATTTACAATTCCTTCAAAACAAATGCTATTTTGCTCTTCTTTAATTTAATAGGCAACAAAAAAAAAAAAACTTCACAGTGGATGGGCAGCAGAATTTCCTCTTTGATAACCAGCCAGGGGAAAAACTTATTATGCAAAGGAATGGACAGCATATCCTTGTATAACAAACATTCATTTTAAACAAAAACAAGGTTACATATGGTTGTGATGTGGTACTCAACCAGAACATTTCTTGAGTGACATGTCTATGACTACTGTGATGTGGAATGTAAATAGAAAATGTTTCAAATCGAAGTGTTTTAACTTCACATTCTGGAAAATAATAAATACTGAATAATGTAATACAAGGTATTTCTACCTTGGGGTTCTAATGACTAACCACTTGAGCTCTGCTTTTGTGGTTTATAATGTCACCAGAACCCTCCGTGGAATTATATATAGAATAAATGATAGGCAATGTTGAATTACTAGGCTATCAGGCTATAATACATAGAGTAAGTACCTAATATAGCCTTATAAATTATGGGCTTTTATAGTCTAGCATTTTACAGCATAATGTCACAAACTGCAGTGATACAATATATTGATAAAGGATATGGTATCACATTAGGCTTCAAAAGAAAAAAATGTCCCTGGCAGTACATTAGAGCCAAATTAGTTCACAGAATCCCAGGCTCAGGCTGGAAGGATCCTTGGAGGACGTCACATTCAACACACCCCATGGCCACCACCCAAATGCAGGCAGCCCCTCTTCTCTCCTCCACAGCCCTAGCCGATGGCCATCCTACCTCAAATACACCCAGCACTGAAAATAACAGAGGAAAATGTCAAGGAAATGCTTAGGCTGCACACATGTAATAAAGATGCCACCACTATTAAGTAACAAATATAAAGGTTAAATGCCCACAGTGTGGGCGAGTACACATCATAATACTCCACCCGTGCAGATACATGCATGCACATGCACACACAAATAGACAATTTTTATTTCTTATAAGAAATGACCAGGGATATAAGAGGGGAAGCAAGGCTTTTTTCCTGATATCGCTTTATATCCCCTCTCTTTGTCCATTTCAGATACACTTATCCCAACGTGGTGAGATCCCACACCCTTAGTCAATCCCAGACACGAAACCAAAATACCCACACTACACATGGTACGTTGGATTGCAGAGGACCCCCAGGCTGCTTTCAAAGTGAGAAACAAAGAAGGAAGACATAGTGAAGCCCTCATCCAGTACTCATGAGGGTTTCTGCCAACTAGAAGGACAACACAGAAATGTTGACATAGCCTCATTTGTGTTGGACCAAATCTTCTTCTTCTGTGTTTAATAACAACTACACATGAAAGTAAATTGTATTGACCTTTTGAGAAGGATGGCGCTTTCCCAGACTTCTAGGGATATATTTGTTTCAAATTTAGTAATTTCACAGTGATCAAAGATATATATATATTTATATAAACCCTTGATCCAAGTGCCTCCAGACAAGGACTTCTAAGAACTGTCTCTGCCTCTTTCACCCAAGTCTCCTCCCCCACATTCTATCAAATCCTCACTTGTATTCATTCTAAACAAAACATTCCTTCACCTGCCTTGCCCTCATTTTCTACACCATAATTATGAAATTTCTTTTATCCTATCAACAAACAGTGGGTTTAGGGCTGAAGAGTTAGTGTTTCAACCACCATTTAAACCCCCATGCGTTTACAGCATAAATTGATTTTGCGGTACTTTATAAGCAAAACTTTTTCATAGTAAGCAAAGAATAGAGAACAATGAGAAAAGCAAACAGCAGCTGAAAACTCGTGCAAGAAAATGATCCTTTATGTAAACCTAGCTTGATGTTTTATCTGCTGACTCCTGAGTTACTCAACACTAAACACTCTGCTGAGAGGCATGTTTTCCCCATCTCCTCCCTCCCCACCTCTACCCTCACACATACCCACAGAAGTTAGCAGGAGTGTTTCACTTTCTATCTCACATTAAAACTTTGGCCCAAATTAACTTTGCTTAAAGTCAAGAGTCACAAAGTTTGTTGCACAGGATACATTTTATGGAAATGCAAAATGTGGTAGATGGTCAAAGTTTACTAACAATTTACTCTACATAATAATAATGGTTAACATACACTGGACATTCACAATGTGCTCTGACACTATGCTTGATAAGTATAAGCTCCCTCACTACTTAGGGGCACCCTAAAAGGATGGTAGTATTTTTAGCTCCATTTTACAGGTACAGAACAGAGGGGTTAAGTAACTTCCCCAAATCACACAGCTATTAAAAGGTGGTGCTAGAAACTAATCTCAAGCAATTTGACTTCGCTTTTGTAAATGCTATGATATATGGTCTTACCAAAAGACTATGTGTGGCTTTAAGAGATCTGTCACTGCCCAGTGCAGTTTGCAGCATCTTATCAGGCAGGTGGCTGTAATAAAGCATATAGGCAAAAAAAAAAAAAAAAAGGAATCACAGGCAGTACTTAATCAGCATTTATAAGACTCCTGCTAGCCTAAAACTAGCAGAAAAATCCTCTCACATCCTGGGGAAAGGTTTTTACCTTTTGTTCAAAATGGGATTTCATTTTTAAGACTCTTGAAAATAGCCTTTGCACCCTTCATGAGAAAAGAAGTCGGTTTTTTTAGGCAGTTTCTCCCCACCTTAGAAGTATATGACAATTCTGTTTAAGAATTCAAGGGTTTGCTAAACTGAAAAAATTCTTTCGTTCCATTCTCCCAACTTTTTAGAGTTTGGGAGGTAAAACTGAGAATGAGGAACACCATGAATATTTTTATTAATATGTCTTTCAGCTAAAACTTTGAATAAAAACATTTTTTTCTAGGCATTAAATCCCTATTGAGCCAGATGAGAATACAGAGCATAGGAAGGAGATGTGTGCAGAGACGAAGGAGAACAAGGAGCAGGATGGAAGGGATTAGGTTTGGCTGGAAGCAGAGCAGGGCAAGACACATGTGCATCAAAATGAGGGGAAGGCCAGGCAGCCTTCAGACCACCATGCCACCCCAGCAGGGAGCAAAGTGCACTCCAGGCCTTCACATCCAAGCCTTAGGGGAAGTGGGGCCTGGTTTAGGAATAATACAGTCCAGTATTTGGAAGGAAAAAGTCAGCAGAGCTGCACTCCATCCGACTATCTGAGTACCAAAGTAATGATGTGCACACATGCACATGTGGGTGTAGTGTGTGTGTGTGTGTGCATGGAGGGGTTAGGGTATTGAAAGGCAACATGGGTGTGCCAAAAGTCATGTACCATCACCAATATGACAAAAGCATCAGAGAAACCTTTTTTTGAAAGGACTAGTTAGAAGCCTTAAAAAAAAAAAAATTAATGTAAAGGATATGCAAAATGCTGCACCTAAAATGGAAATATTAATTTAGTAAGACTTTACTGCTTCTTTTTCCTTTAGTGTTTTACCAGGGACACCTGCAAATAAGTAAAACAAAACAAAACAAAACAAAAATGCAGCAAGACTAAAGCATTTTCCAATTCACAAGGATAGCAAAGAACATAGAAGACTTCTGAGTGAAAGGCACCACATGGAGTAGAGATAAAGGAGCTTTTAAATTTTTTAGGGCACCAGATTCAAGAGTTCCAGGGGATACTTAAAAGTGCTTAAGCACAAAACGCTTTCCTCAAATGCATTAAGCGCACAGAGAATGACTTTAACCACAGTGGGCCTGCTTTGTCACAAAGGCAGCTGGCACCTCCTTTTGTGCAAGGAAGAGGACAAGTACTCTATCCAAAGAAAGTACAACCAAAATCGAGCAGGAAGGCCGGCTTCATCCTCTAACACATACCAAAAATCACTTCTACTCATTATTTGTTTTTCCTCGGGGAAGAGTCCCTACCAGGTATCTAACTTTGAAAAGTTGCCTCTTCTCTGGAGGTAGAATTTCACATCCTCGGTCACCTGGTTTCCTACATCACACACTCCTACTTTTGCTTGTCCGTAGAGGCCTGCTCTGTTCTAATCTTACCCCTTGAATTGGCCAGTGCTTAGCAAGAGTCACTGTCTGAGCCTAACTCTAGGGCTCTTCCTAGCCTCTGGCCCAAAAGAAGCTAATTAAAAGCTGAGGTCAGGCTCCAATTACTGGGCCACAATAAATGCTCCCATAAAACCCTCACAGGCTGGTAGCTGGATCGGCAAGAACACTAGTTTAAAACCTATACTCCCTCAAAGTTTATGTGTCTGCACTTCGTATAATTAATTTCGTTGTCTTGATTTTTCACTAGAAAGCTTTTCAGAAGGAGGCAGTCAGGAAAGTTATTCAACTAGCTAAACATGACCTTAAATTCAAAATATAAAGTAACACTGTGCTTCTGTAATAATCTAAATATACTACAAATTTGGGTAAAGCTGAAAACATCTGACCCATTCTCCCTTCAAAAATACAGACCTAAATTCTTCTCGCAATTTAGGTCTGATTAGACTTTCAAATATTATCATTTGCCAAATTCCCAAACAGTTCGTATTTTAATCCCTTACCCCCTTTAAACCGAATCAGTTAAAAAAAATCAATGCCTAGAGACCGCCCTATGAATGTAGCCACACCTAAAAACCAAGCCAATACGTTTTTTTCCTTTCCCAAAAAAAAAAAAAAATTCATGAGCAGCAACAGCTGGAACTGTTTTACACTAGACGGCTGAGTTCTGTGAGAATGTTCTCCTTGTCTTTGTCTGTAAAACTAAAAGAAGCTGGACTCAAAGGTAGAGTATAGTCCCAGGAGGCCCTGGGTAAACATGAGCCCAAGCCCCCAGCTCCCTCCTGATAAGGTCAGGTGACATGGAGTCAAAAGACAGCCAAGGAAAGATCTAGAAAAGTGCACATACAAGGAGGATATTTTTCTTTCTCTTTACCAGAGATAATAAAGAGCAGAAG
>JAKSZT010054515.1:2316916-2381916 GCA_026826555.1 Tolypeutes matacus
GGTTAATCCCTAAGGAAAACTGGACTTCAGTTATGAATCATCCTTACCAGCAATCTTGTAAATCTTAAATAAAAGTCTTTATGTCCTAAAAAGTATTGTGAATACACATCATTTTCTTTTAAAGCCCTGGCAGAAAGGATTCTCCTTCCTCTCCAATCCCTTAACATTCAAGGTTAGAGAGCATGCCACCAGCCCTCAGTGATTATTTGAACAGAACTTGCCTTGTGCAAGAGACATCAATGAATAAGGCGAATGTGAAGCCTGCTCTTTTTATTGCATGCTTGCCGGGCTCCTCTTATTGCTGAAACTACAATGAAGAGCTCTGGAAACACATCATAAAACCAACTCAGTGGCTGCTGTAGTATTAGTAATTCTTCTACAAAATGAAAATGTATATATTTTGTTATTAGATAAATCTTTACGAGTATCCCCCATCTCTCCCCATCCAACACACTCCCCATTTACCCCAAACTCTCATGAGTGTCTAAAATTTATGTATCCTTTTTCATGACTTCAAATAGATAGTCATTGTATAATTAAGCTGTGACAAGGCCTGGATAAACAAAGCATAAATTCAAAATTGGGGGAAATTATATTTTAATTTTAAAAATGTGGTTAGCTAGACAATCAACTTCCACAGACAATAAAAGTGTAGCTCTGTGTGTTATAAACTATTTATGACATGTTCAAGGAAGTTTTTCACCCAGGCAGAAAATATCCTTTTAATAAGCCCTTTTTACTACAAGATGCTATTATTGGTCTCTTCTTTATTGTTGTTTTCCTATTTTCAGCATAAATATAGTGCAAAAAAAGACAAAAGGCAGTGTCTCACGCAACTGAAATGTTATACAATTTGCTAAAATGATGAATAAAATTAAAATTCCCTGTCAAAGCAAAATGAAAAGCAATTTTGTTTGCAATTTTCATAGCAGCTATGGAAAAGCAGCCAAATTCATGGACTGCACGCAGTCTGCAGTTTATAAGCATCCACAATGACTAAAGAAGGTGCTTTGATTAGTAATCATATCAAGATGAACTACAGCTTAGATTTCAGAACGTTCTGGCTTAGTAGCTGGCAATTCTTCTGAAAGATTCTGCTTGCTCTTTGTGTCCCGAAACTGAGTTAAGAGTTATATCAGACTATCTAGATGATTATGAACATCTTAGAAACCTGGTATTTTATTCCAAATTTAAATTTCATCAATCATTCCAAGCACCAACACCTGTGAAATACGAATTCTCTGCTCTTCTACCTGGGCCCCTCGCTGGGAGCCCAGAGTACAGACTACAAATGAGTAGACGGGGCGGAGCCGATACCACTGTCTGCTACCAAATTTCACCTAGAACACTTTCTACAGAGTTCAGTGTCTGGCGCAGAGTAGGCCATATCCTTGAAGGAAAGTATAAATAAATGAACAAGTAAATAGATGAATGGGTTCATTTCTATCACTGTACTCTATTTTGTTTATGACACCAAAAATTTTATTTAGAGGAAACATAAAGCTTTGGGGAAAGTGAGGAAAGGCCAGTACAGAGGAATATAAGTCACATCACTAAAAAGGTTCATAGGCTTGCCAAATTGCTGGGGCTCCACTCAGAATTTATTTATCAAGGCAAAACTGACTGATACAAAATTTTGGTTCTTCTTTTCATGTTCACCCACAAATAATGCCCCAGTGAACTTCTCCTTGAAAGTTGTCTATCAATGGCATCAATGCCTCTATTTTACCCTGTACCTTAAAGCAAAAAGATTCAAAAGTGGAAATATTTCATTAAAATAAGCGTTTTCACACTTTTATGAAAAAGATCTCAATCACACACAATAAAGTGAATGCATGTTCCATGTCGCATCCTGGCTTATGAAAGGGTTCCCAAATCCTCAAATATAATGTTTCAATATGGCTGTCTTATTTAACAATATCCCCTGCTACTGACATTCATAGGCAAAAGTAATAGGATTAAACACAAGAGTAAATTAGAAATTTGAGCTTCAGACATAGGATTACAATAATTTATATGAATTCAGCGAAAGCTGAATTTTCTGGTAAGCAGTTAGTTGAAGTTGAAGTGGCAGGCTTGTTTCCCACCTGGAGAAATACAGGTCAGCTCTCAGGGTTTTGCCTTCAAACACCCAAAGATGCCTGAGTCAATAAATGCCACAGCTTTTCAGACAATTCTACTCTCTGTAGACATCTGCCCTCTCCTCATCAAGCCCTCAGGCATGCTACGTTAGTGGTTAATTATGCAACAACACACTGCTACAAGCACTATCCCCATTTTACAATTGAAGAAACTAGAGAAAAGAGTCCAATTTTTGAGTTTCCAGAATACAATAATTAAAACCACCCACTTTGGGTATGACTGTAACTGAAAAGTTGTCAAGATTTAAGACATTTTTATCCCAGTTATTTGAAAATTCCAATCACTGTACCAGAAAAAAAAAAAAAAAAAAAAAAAAAGCATCTTTCCAACTTCATTTGGTACAAGAAAGATTTTAATACCCAACAGTGCCTGGCACTTAATATGCACTGGATTAACACTTAGAGAAAGGAGGAAAAGAAAGAAGGAAAGGAGGAGCAAAAGAAACATACCCAAAAAGGTACAATCTAAGGTCATTTTCTTAAACTGTCATGTTATTTGCCCTGAGAAAGCAAGAGTGTTTAGATTGAAGTGAGTAAACCAAGCCTGTGTTCCACATGTCACCACCTGCCAGTCTCCCACTTTTTTGCTGTTTCTCATAAAACTGTGATGCTGACTCAGATGGCAGACCCTATGTTCTGATGAACCTCACATATTTACTGTGAACCTATTTCTAATTTGGCTTCACCCTTTTTTGAGACCTGGGCCCCTTAATCACCATATCATGGCACCTATAATTGAGATGAACTGCCCTAAGACGAGGGCAAAATAAAATGAAATGGAGCATATCCACATACACACAAAAAGACTCTTCCAACAAACTTTCCAATACTGGCATTGTGAAAACCTCCCCACAGCACTCTTAGAATCCCATCCCCAACTGTCTCCTCTTGTGTCCCTTACATAGTAACTTACATGGGTATCAGAGAGGTATGTTTTAGAGGTGCTAAATAATGGTATTTATCATTACTAAATACAGTATGGAGTAGAGGGGTCTTGGAGGCAGAATGTCGTCCATGTGGCCAGAGAAAGAGCCCCACTAGACATGAACAGGTGGCTTCTGTTCTTGCTGTGGCCACTACCAGCCATGAACTCTTCAACTAGCTACAACTTTTCTGGGCCTTGGTTTTCTCAAATGTAAAACCGGGGAGGATGTGGGGGCAGGGGTTTGGAAAAGCTAAAGCCGTGGCCTCCAAACTACTTTATTTGTTCTTCAGACAAAATTTCACATGGACGTCCAAGAAAAGAAAGACTGATAAAAAACACCCAATTTGAATGAGAGATAGAAACTCAGAGTGTAGCCTCCCAGGGTCTCTGGGCATCTTCTCACCTCCTTCTTAAACTCCTGGTATTCCTAGAGTTCCCCACATCACTGTTTGAATCACTGAATTACATAATCTCCAAGGTCACTACTGGGTCTATGGCCCAGTAGTTTCCCTATGTGCATTTTCCCTTCTTGTTTAGGTCAATATTTCAGTTTTTGTTAATGGAAAATAAATAAATTAAGAAGGGGAGATAATAAAACATAAATAAAATGGAAAAGCTCTGGATACCCTGTTGTTAAATGATCATTTTAATCAATAATTAAATTAAAGGAAAATCATGATAACATACAATTCCATCCCTCACCATAGGCTATCTTCCATCACATAGAGTTTATTACCAAGTGCTCCTCTCTCTACCTTTTTCCCAAGTGAGGGCTCCAAAAAGGGTGTTGCAGCACTAACAGATTCCCTTGCACATACGCGCGTGCACACATGCTTTAACTTCTTAGAGGTCTCTAAACAGACATTACCAAGAAATTTACACTAGAAAATCAATCAATCATTGCTCCAGGAGTACAATATTTAAAACTAGCTTTTCTGGATTCCACCTCAAGGTGATCTCATAATTGCAGCTCTTTAGAGATTTAACAACAAAATTATTATTTACAAACTTTAATTGAGCTTCTTAAGATAGGTATTTATGATACTCCTCACAACACTTGGAGAGTTTATGCTCTACAGTGGAATATTTGGCTGTTTTGTTAGTATTCGTTTTTATGTTTCAGGTATTTAAATAGTATTGTATGGCTGTATCTGGGAAATAAATCAGTTTGGCAATTTGTTTCTAGCAAATGGTGCTTCTACAGTATCTTGAATACAAAAAAACCTTCAAGCCATCCCTTTAAAGCCTCCACCAGAGGATATTTTATGACTGCCATATGATTTAAATTAAAGATCCATTTTTAAGACAACACTTAAAAAAAAAAAAAAGTAATGCCTTATGATTAGCATATTAAAGATGATTTTTTTCTTGCTTGCTGGCAAATAAATGCTTTAATCCAGACCATAAGAAATGAACTCTAGTTAGTGAATATTATCCTTGGTAAGGAAAAGCCTAAAATCTTAAAAGATTCATTTTATCATTGGTATTTTGAAGTTGCAATTTTGATCCATTTCAACATAAAAAGAAATTATTTTATTAACATTCTCTTTCATTGTTGAATAATACTCTGCAATGCTGTTACTTCTGAGTAACTATTAAGGGTTTCCCTTAAAGAAGAACTAGCAGATAATTCTCAAATAGTAAGAGTGATAAAAATTTCTTGGTTTCTCTAGATAAGATGAGTATCCTCAGTTTTTCCTCACTAATAATTTTTCTCCTGATCCTCTGTTCAATTTGCTCTAGGTACAATTATTCAAGACACTGTTCCAATCAATAATGATGCATAAAGCATGGGAAAATAATGCTAGAAATTACTTATCAAATTTGATTTTAAGACCAAGGGTCTCTATTTCTCTGACTCCAGGAAAACAGGTTTCAATTTTTTATTATTTCTTAATATAATAGTAGCAAACCCTATTTTTCACCATGAGCAAATTCACACAAAAGCAATAAAAAAGGACATTTGGTGGCAAATCTATCTGTATTTCTTGCATAATTGCCTTACATCTTGAGAAGCAGATTTGGGCATAAATCTGTCTATACTGCTATTTTTGACATCCTTTTCTCTTTCAAATAAAGTTTCTTTAAAAAAATAAAAAAACGAAATATAATATACATATCAAAGTGCAGAAAAACCAATGGGCAACCTAATTAATAATTACAAACAACACTCATGTAACTAATACACCAGTGAAGAAGTAGAATACTTCAGGCACCTAAAAAAGTCACCATGTGCCCTTTTCCATCACCATCTATTGCCTCTACCATAAAGGCAACCACTACTCTTTTGTGCTAATGATTTCCATTTTTTTCTTTATTGATAACCCACTTGGGTATACAGCCCTGAACTGTATAGTCAGTTGTACCTGTTTTGTTTGAATGGAATTATAATGAATAAATGTTCTTCGTTGTCTTGCTTCTTGAGGTCAACCCTACATTTGTGGAATTAATTCATGTTGTTGGGTGAAACCATAGTTCATCCATTCTCTTTGTTAATAGCGTTCCAATTCACAAATATCCACAATTAATCTACTCCACCCGTCAGACATTTGAGTTATTTCCATTTTTTACTATTAGAAACACAGTTGATATAAATATCCTTACACATCTCCCTTAAACTCATGTTTCTCCAGGTCATGGACAAGCAGATTTGCTTGAGTCATAGCATTTACCCATCTTTAACATTACTGGATAATGCAAAACTGTTTTCCCAAAGTGATTCTATCACCTTACACTTCCACCAGCAGTTTCTGAATGTTTGTTCACATTATTCCACATCCTTGTCAACACTCAGAATTCTCACAGTTTGGGGGTATGTAGCCATGGCACTTTACTTTCATCATACCCTTGCTACTTTAGTTAAAAGCACTGTACATAAGAGACAACATGGAAATAGCTGAAGGTATCCCCATCTATTCTCTTCCTTGTCTATCTTTGTCTTTCAGGGACCCTGGTCAATTTTAAACCATGTGACTTAAAAACTACATTCATATTTTATTTCATTCTCTTTTATCACTAAAGCTTTACAAAATAGACTGTGTAGATCTGTGATCCCTGGGAATCCTACCCCACTTGTCAGGACCCCTAGAAACAAAAGATATAATTCTTCGAAGAAAAATTACTGCTATATACTAATACTCTCTTCTGTAAATATTATTTTATTCTTTGATATTGTATACACCACTTTAATCTTCCTATATACTTTTCCACATTCTGAACATCAATTTTACATATGCAAGTGGCATAAATACCATGTGCCTAGGATCTAAGATTATTTCTTGAAAAGCACTAGGCAACACTTCATTCTAAATGGAAACCCATAGCTAGTGGCCTTGAGATTTAAACCTTGAAAAATGGGTGGGGTGCATATGGAGTGGAAAAGAGGATCAGAGCCTTTTCCTTGAACAAACATTCTTCTTTAAAAGTGTTTTGAGCTCCTTCAGATCACACTGTGGGATGTTTACACTGAAGTACACTTCAGACTTCCCTTCTGCCTCTGCAAATGTCGTCTTTTACTCAAGGTCAAGTTGAAGTCTCCCTCTCCATGAAGCAGCCCTTCCTGGAACACAGTGAACCCTACTAAACTCTTACTTACATTCTCCAGAATGTCTCTCTCTCTACTTTCTTGTGTTTACTCATCATATTCATCATACTCACTAATGAATAAGTTCCTAGAAAGCAGGGCCCTTTTCTGTCTTGTTCAAGGCTGTATCTCTACACCAAAAAAGAGTATCTGGCATAGATCAAATGTTCAATAAATATTAACTGAATGAATTAGTGAAAAATGAGTGTTGTACGTTTTTCTGTACTTGTTTTATATGTGGTCACCCCATGGATTTTGAAATGCTTATAAGTAACACCATTTCTTGGTATTTCTTTGTTTCCTCAACCCATCAAAGGGGAAAGGCATATAATGAATTAAAATGGACCACAAAATAAGACCCACATGCTTTATAGTAGGCAGTCTCCAAAATTTCTATAACATACCAAACTTTAAGTCAAGAAACTAATGAAGATGCTAAATATAGACTTAACACAAATTCCTAGCATTTATACTTCGCAATCCAGTTTTGCTAACACAGACATTACAGTAGGTATGTGTTAATCAGAAGGTCTATGACAGCTTGTACAAAATCAATTTATAATATTAAAGTTATAGAAAATCCATGAAAAAATTCATATATCCTTCTTATTTAATGTCATGAAGATATTAAAATAAAGCATTGTTGGAGTGCTTTGAAAATGTATGATGAGAATATGGTTTGTAACTAGAAAACATAGACTATAATCATGAATATCACTAAAAAAAGTATGACTTACAAAGTTAACAATGTTACAATATTAAGAAAGATCTACCAAAATGAAATACCTACTCTATTATACTACTGTCATAGAGTAGACACCAAGCAGAGGTCTTGAGTGAAACTGCAAAGAGAGAGGAATCAACAGTTCTGGAATAAAGCACTCTTTGTAAGATATTCCCATATTTATTCTTTCTTTTTGCAAAAAGTAACAAGATTTAGGTAAGCTTCAGACATTTCCTTTTGGGATTATAAATCCTGAGTAGAGATCCTGAAGTGGAAATTCATTCACAGAATCACTCATTTATTCATTCTTCAAACATTTACTAAGAAACTACTAAGTATCATGTCCTGGTTTAAGTACAACATATTCAATTTTTCATTCTCTCTAGATGAAAAGATGGTAACATTCTGTGATACAGAAATCTTTCATTATTTTAAAAATTGGTTTCTCTTAATTATCACTGAGTTACTATTACCAGAAGGTACAAGTTAGGATTCCAGTCGACCAAGATGGTGACATAAGACATTCTAGGGTACCGTTCCCCCACAGAATTTTTGAAAAACTGGCAAAACCTGGCAAAGCCATCTACCTCAGAACTTTGGAAAACAGTTAAAGGGTTACGCTGTGTGAATGCCAAATCAAGAAAATGAAGCTTTAAAAATAAGGTAGGAGAGACTCTTGACACTCTTGCAGGCCCCTCACCTGCCCTCTCCCCAATGTGGTGTGGAGTTAGCCTGCTCCCATTGTGGTCCCTGGCCCTGTTGTGGCGGGCACAGCATAACCCTTATGCCTATAGAGCAGTGCCTATATGTCAGTGACAATCTGGCACATGAAGTCCTGAAAGACTGAACCAGGAAACACTTCTCTGACTCAATAAGAAACAATTAAGTCAAAATGGACTAGGGCAAAAGATTATCTGCTTTAAGTCATACAACAAAGCACTCAGATAAGAGAAAAAGTCTATTCCATAGGGAGCAGAAAGGGTATTCAGAATCCTGGGAAAAGGGGAAGTCCTAAGATCACAAGCAAGCACAAGCCTAGAACAAGACACAAGATCCAAAAAGACAGAGAGGACCCTGCACTTCATATTCACCTTGGGCTGCTCTTCACAGGAGGGTTAAACTCCTAAGAAAACACCAGCCAACACAGAGCCAATTTGAAAAGCATGTCAAAGTGTTTTTGCATTGATTAGTTTGTTTTAGTTACCTACTGGCACTCAGGGAAATTTCTGTTGTATCATTAGTTGGATGCAAACTTCAGAAATGGACAACTCAGGGACATAATCCCACTTTAAAACATTAAAATGTATGGTATGCAACAAAAGATTACAAGACAAACAAAGAAAGAAGAATTGATGGCTTATTCAAAGAAAGAAGAAAAAAAATCAAGAACCATCAATGAAGATAAGACATTGGACATCCCTGATAAACATTTTTTTTTTTTTAAATGATGCTCAATATGTTCAAGGAGATAAAGGAAAACACAAAGAAAGAACTAAAGCAAATCAGGAAAACAATGAAGGAACAATACGAGAAACCCAATAAGGAGATAGACATTTTAAAAGGGAACCAAACAGAAATACTGAAGTTGAAGACCACGATATAATAAATGAAAATTTTCCTAGAGCATTTCAACAGCAGATTGGAGTCAGCAAAAGAATGAATCAGTGCATTTGAAGATAAGACAGTTGAAATGATTCAAGCTGAGGAGCAGAAATTAAAAAGAATGAAAAAAAATGAACAGAACCTCATTGTGGGAAGATGGTAGAGCAGAAAGCTGCAAGAATTAGTCCCTCCACTAGAACAGCTATTAACAAGGTAGGAACTGTCTGAATCAACTATTTTGAAACTCCAGCAGAATACTGTATAGATTCCAGGGAAGAGTAGGAGGTGGATACTGAGAAGTTATGGACAATAACAGTAAACTATTCTCTCCAAAAGTTAGTTACCCTGGCCCATCACGGGCACTTGATTCAGGCAGCAGTGGGGTCCGGCCCCTAGCATAGCTTGCTGGTGCTAGAGAGGGACATAAAAGTCCAATTCCTCAAGATTAGGGGAGAAGGGAGAGAGGATCTGATTGCTCAACACTGTTTTTTATTAGCTATTTCAGATCCCTGGGAGCCCAGGTCTGAGGGGGACCATTGTTCCAACCTGCCCTAAGCAAAGGAAGAGCTTTAAAGGCAGGGCTGGTAAGGATAGTTGAAGAACTGCATTTGCTGGGCAGGTGCCAAGTCAAAAAAGCACAAATCTGGGGAACTATGGAAGAAGCTTCTGGCTCCCTTCTGGCCCCTCCTTCATCCGCTCTTCTGGGCAGTTTGCAGCTGGCCTGCACTCCCTAAGTAAGGTCGCTGGCCTCATTCCAGCTGGGAAATACTGGCTTGGAAAACTCTCCACTGTGCCACACCTCCCAGAATTTGTCCTCCAGGCAAAAGCAGCTTGAGAAAACAAAAGTGGTGAAACAAATAAAACAGGTTGCCTGGGGCAAAGGTTGACCTGCCTAAAGTCCTAGAGTGGAATATCTAAGAGAAGGAGAAAATCTGTTTTCTAGGAAGTAGAGTGGGTATTCAAACTCCTGTAAACAGGGGAATGCTTAAGGCCACTAGCAAGCACAAGCCCAGAATAAGACACAGGCCCAGGAAAGACGGACCATTTAATTTACATTTTGCCTTGGGCTGACCTTCCGGATGGGAGAGCTGAACTCTGACTGAGAGCATCAGCCAACACAAGGCCAATTTGCAAAGACAATTAAAGGTGACTTTTTGCTTGGATTTGCTGTTTCATTAGCTCCTGATGCTGAAGGAAATCTCTGTCATATCACCAGCTGGATAAAAAGTCAAGAAACCAACATCTCATGGAATAAATCCCAGAGCTAACATTTTAAAGTATTAAAATGTACAGTGTTCAACAAGAGATTACAAGACAAAGAAACAGGAAACAATGACCCAACCAAAGAAGGAGGATAAAAATCTAGAAAACGTCAATGAAAAAGGCAACGCTGTGGACATACCAGACAAACACTTTAAAAAATAGTCTTCAATATGCTCAAGGAGATGAAAGAAAATACAGAGAATATAAGGGAAATAGTCAATATGTTCAAGTAGATGAGGGAAAATACACAGAATAACTGAAGAATATCAGGAAAGCAATGAATGAATAATGAGAATTCAATAAAGAGATAGAAATTTTAAACAGGATCCAAACAGAACTACTGTACTTGAAGATTACAATAATTGAAATGAAAAATTCCCAGGAGACTTTCAACAGCAGAGTAGAACAGGCAGAAGAAAGAATCAGTGAACTTGAAGTTAAGATACTTTGAGTCAGGCTAAGGAGAAAAAAGAAAAAAGACTTAGAAAAAGCAAAAATAGCCTAAGAGACCTGTGGGACAACATTCAGCATACCAATATATGCACTAGGGGAGTCCCGGAGGGAGAAAAGGAAAGAAAGAAGCCAAAGGAAAATTCAGAAAAATAATGACAGAAAATATCCCAAACTTGGCAAAAGATGTGATAGGATAAACTTGATGAAGCATTTGCCCCATCAAATATTGATAAAACAACAATAAAGCAAAGGTCAAGGATAGAATTCTGAAAGCTGTAAGAGAAAAAGCAATGTGCTATGTACAATGGAGTCACAATTAGATTAAGTGCTGATTTTACATCACAAACCATGGAGACAATGAGGCAGTAGAGGTTGAAATAATTAAAATGCTGAGAAAAACAACTGCCAACCAAGAATTTTATATCTGGTGAGACTTTCTTTCATTCAAAAATAAGGGATAAAAAATATATGTATTTTTTAAATTATGTAATCTAAGTATCTTTTAGAAAAAATAAAAAATATATTTTAAAAAAAATAAGGGAGACATTCCCATATAAACAAAAGCTAAGGGAGTTCACCACCACTAAACCTAACCTACAAGCAATGTTAAAGGGAGTTCTTCAGACTAAAAAGAAAGAACACTAGGCAGTGATTCAAAGTGGCATAAAGAAATAAAGACCTCTAGTAAAGGTAACCATTTGGGTAATTATAAATGCCAATAATATTGTATTTTATTTTTTGGTATGTAACTCCACTTCTCACTTTCTACAGGTGCCAAAATGCAAATGTATAAAAAGTAATGATAAATCTATAGTTTTGGACATATTATGTGTAACAAGTATAAAATAAGGTGGGGAGATAAATCGGGTATAGGAACCGTTTATGTGTATGCTATTGAAGTCAGATTGGTATCAAATCAAATATGATTGTTATTTACTTAAAATGTTAAAGTTTAACCCAATGGTAACTACAAGGAAAATATATGAAAAATATATACAGAGAGAAATGAGAAGGGACTCAATATGGTACAACACAAAAAAATTAAATTAATATGAAAATAGGCATCTTCAGAAAGATGGAGTGACAAAAAAAGTATAAGACTTACAAAGACTAAATAGCAAAATAGAAAAAGAAAGTGCTGCCTTATCAGTAGTGACTTTAAATGAAAATAGATTAAACTATCCAGTCAAAAGGCAGAGATTGGCAGAATGAATAAAAAAGCATGACCCAACTTTATGCTGTTTACAGGAGACTCATATACTCAAAGGCATAATAAGTAGATTGAAAGCGAAAGAATAGAAAAAATATCTAACTAAACAAGAGCTGGGGTAGCTATACTAATATCAGAAAAAATAGACTTTAAGTAAAGAATTGTTACAAAGGACAAAGACAGTCATTAGGTAATGATAAAGGTTTCAATTCAACAAGAAGATATAACATTTATATATTCACCTAACAGCAGAGCCATAACATATATGATGCAAATAATAGCAGATTTAAAGGGAAAAATAGGATCTACATTAATAGGAGATTTTTAATACTCCACTTTCAATAATGGATAGATAAAATAAAAACAAAAGAAAAAGAAAAAAAACAACAACAACAAAAAAATGGATAGAACATCTAGACAGAAGATCAATAAGGAAATAGAAGACTTGAACAATACCCTATACCAAATAGACATAACAGATATATATAGAACACTTTATCCAACAGCGGCAGAATACATATTCTTCTCTAGTGTACATGGATTATTCTCCAGGATAGACCACATTTTAGGTCACAAAACAAGTCTCAATAAATTGAAAAATATTGAAATCATACCATGTATCTTCTCTGACCACAAAGGAATGAAGCTAGAAAGCAATAAAAAATGGATAAATGGAAAATTAAAAAATATGTGGAAATTAAGCCACATACTCTTAAACAATCAATGAGTTAAAGAGGAAAACACAAGGGAAATTGGGAAAAATCTTGGGGTGAATGAAAATGAAAATACAACATACCACAACTCCTGGGATGCAGCAAAGGCAATGATGAGAGAGAAATTTATAGCTCTAAATGCTTATTGTTAAAAAAGATGAAAGATCGCAAATTAGAGAACTAACCTCAAAACTGGAATAACTAGGAAAAGAAAAGCAAACTAAACCAAAACCAAGCAGAATAAAAGAAATAACAAAGATTAGATCTGAGATAAATAAAATAGAGAATAAAAAAAAACAAAAAAACAACCAGAGTGAACCAACAAAACCAAAAGTTGATTCTTTGGAAAGATCAATACAATTGGCAGTCCTTTAGCTCGACTGAAAAAGAAAAAAAGAGAAAGAACACAACTAAAAGCAGAAATAAAAACTGGGCAAAGGGATATTACTACCAACTCTACTGAAATAGAAAGGATTGTAAGAGGATACTCTGAATAGCTGTTTTCCTACAAATGACATAACCTAGATGAAATGGACCAATTCTAGAAACCCTCAAACTACCTACCACTGACTCAAGAAGAAACAGAAGATCTCAACAGACCAATAACTAGTAAAGAGAATGAATCAGTAATCAAAACCCTCTCAACAAGGAAAGCTCAGGACCAGCTGGATTCACAAGGAAATTTTACCAAACATTCCAGAAAGAATTAACACAAATCCTGCTCAAACACTTCCAAAAATTGAAGAGGAGGGAGCAAACTAATCTATTATATGAGGCCAACATCACCCTCACACCAAAACCAGAAAAAAAAAAAAAAAATTATAGACCAGTATCTCTTATAAATATGATGCAAAAGCCCTAAACAAAATATTAGCAAACCGAATGGAACAGAACATTAAAAGAATTATACGTCACATACAAGTGGGATTCACCCCAGGTATGCAAGGTTTGTTCAACATTAAGGAAATCAATCCAGAATGAAGGGGAAAAAACACACGATCATCTAATATTGATGCAGAAAAGGCATTTGACAAAATCCAGCACCCCTTCTTGATAAAAACTCTTAGGAAACTAGGAAACTTCTTCAACATGATAAAGGGTATATATGAAAAACCCACATCTAACAACATACTCAATGGTGAAAAACTGAATACTTTCCCTCTAAGATCAGGAAAGAGACAAGGATACCCACTTTTACTACTGTTATGTTAAATTGTACCAGGAGTTCCACTCAGAGCAATTAGGGAAGAAAAAGAAATAAAAGGCATCCATATTGAAAAGGAAGACACAATCTTTCCTATTTGCAGATGATACGATTCTATATACAGAAAATCCTGAAAAATCCACACAAAGCCGCTAATAATCAAATTGAGCAAAGTAGTAAGGGATAAGATCAACATGCAAAAATCAATAGTGTTTCTATATAGACTAGTAATGAACAATTTGAAGAGGAAATTTTAAAAACAATTCCATTTACAATAGCACTAAAAGAATCAAATATCTAGGAATAAATTTAACAAAGGATATAAAGGACTTGTAGATGATAAACTACAAAATAGTTCTAAAAGAAATTTTAAAAAGACCTATAAATGGAAGGGTATTCCATGTTCATGAATTGGAAGGCTAAACATTGTTAACATGTCAATTCTACAGAAAGTGATTTACAGATTCAACACAATCCCAATCAAAATGCAAACAGCCTTCTTTGGAGAAATGGAAAATTCAGCCATGAAATTTATATTGAAAGCTAAGGGGTCCCCAACAGCCATAACCATTTGAAAAAAAGAAGAATTAAGTGGGAGGACTCATACTTCCCAAGTTCAAAATTTAATCAAAGCTTCAATAATCAAAACACCATGGTACTGGCACAAGAAGAGAAATAAAGTCCAATAGAACCAAACTGGGAGCTCAGAAATAAACCCTTATATTTATGGCCAACTGATCTTTGACATGTCCACTCAATGGGGAATGAACAGTCTCTTCAACAATTGGTACTGGGAAAACTGGATATCCATACTCAAAGAAATACAAAAATTAACTCTAAATGGATCATAGACCTAAGTATAAAAAAACAAAACTATAAAACTTCTAGAAGAAAACTTATGGAAGCATCTTCAGGACCATGCATTAGATACTACACCAAAAGCATGGGCAACAAAAGAAAAAAACAGATAAATGGGACTTCATCATGAAAATAATACAACTTACATAATGGGAGATAATATTTGGACACCACATGTCCAATAAGGGTTTATATCCAGAATATATAAAGAAATCCTACAACTTAAGAACAAAAATGCAAACAACCCAATTAAAAATGGACAAAACATTTTGAACAGACATTTCTGCAAAGATACACAAATGGCAAAAAAAGCTCAACATCTTTAGCCATCAGGAAAACGCAAACTCAAACCACTATGAGATACCATTTCACACCCACTAGAATGGATACTAGTCAAAAAATGGGAAATTCCAAGTGTTAGAAAGGATGTGAAAAACAGCAACACTTGTTCATTGTTGAAGGGAATGTAAACTGGTACAGCTGCTGTGGAGAACAGTTAGGTGGTTCCTCCGAAAGTTAAGTATAGAATTACCATATGACCCTGCGACCCCACTTCTAAATATATACCCAAACTTCTGAAAGCAAGACTAGAATAGATATTTGCACTCCCATGTTTATAGTGATATTATTCACAATAGCCAAAAGATGGAGGCAACCAAAGTATTCATCAACAGGTGAATGGATAAACAAAATGTGGTATATACACACAATAGAATGTTACTCAGCCATAAAAAGGAATGAAGTTCTGGCATGTATGATACATGAATGAAGCCAGACAGAAAAGGACAAATATTGTTTGATCTCACTGCTATGAAATTATCAGAATAAGCAAATTCACAGAACCAGAAACTATAATACAGGTTACCAGGGGCCCGGGTGGGGGACTAGGGAGCTAATGATTAATTGATAGAGTTTCTATTTGGATCAATGGAAAATTTTGGTAATGTATGGTAGTCATGGTAACATGACATTGTGAATGCAATGAACGACATGGAAATATATATTTAAATGTGGTTAAAAGGGGAAATTTTACGATACTAGCATAAATTTTTAAAAAATCTATAGGACTATATAACACAAACAGTGAATCCTAATGTAAATTATGGACTATAATTAATGGTACAATGACTATAATATTCTTTCATCAGTTGTAACAAAGGTACCACGCTTAATGCAATGTGTTAATTATAGGGGGGGCTATATGGGAATTCTATTTTCTGCATAATTTTTCTGTAAAATATAACATCAAAAAAAGTTATTTTAATTTTAAAATTCAAAAAAAAAGAAAGCACAGGTTAGTCTTGAGTTTCATTTAAATCACAGAGAAACAATGTATATAATCACACAAAGCAGTACAAACTTCACAAAAGACTTCTCACATTACTTCCAATACAGCCCGTCTGTACAACCATTGACTGATGTCCTAGTCAATGGTCTCTGCCAATTAATGCATTCTGGACCAAATCATGCAACCAGCACATCTTTCAGATACACACTCTGCCTGTGTTTTGGCATGTGACCTGGGCCACAGTAAATTTGAGATTAGATCTTAGGCCTCTTGGGGCATTTCTCTGTACAGCTGCTGATGCTACAGGAAATCTAAGGCTTAAATAAAGAGATGCAATTACATGACACATCCTTCCTACCGAGAAAGTGAAGCCAACTACCCCTCCACAAGTCCAGATACCCCTCTGCTGCCTTTGGTATTCTCTTGGACTTAAGGGTGCCTTTGATATTCAGTTTCACCATCCATGTCACATTTTTAAATAGGACAGCTAGGTGATCAGAGTGGCACACTATGTGATTTTCCTTGATACTACTTCACCCAATAGGAAATGCATTGGCCCTATATTTTCCTAGGAATAATAATCAAGAAAAATGATAAGATACTAGGCTTTGGCACATTTTAAAAAAGCATCAGAGAAGGGAATAACTTCTTATTACACTGCAAAATTGGAAGCAATTCACCTAGATAGTAACTGTGACACACCTGTAGCTTCACTGAGTTGAATTAAATCATTCTGAAGTTTCACTTTAGATGCAAGATCATGTAACCTTCTTCCAAAGAATGAGCATGCCCCCAAACAATGCAGGCATGGCTCCCTGACAAAATGTCAGATCAGAAACATGAATACACCTGTAGACAGCGGACATCCTAGGCGCAGTGGTGGCAAAGTTCTTGCTCCCACTGCTTCCCACATGGAAATCCAGCAAAGAAAAACAATCAGGGGAGGGGGGACAACTTGGTCCAGGTTTGTCATCCTCTGCATCTGCCCCATGTGTAAACATCCTGATACAGAAGGAAACTGACTCATCCCTGTCAGGAAAAGTCCATTTTCCTCTACCACACATAAACCAGGCCTTGACCATGTGAAATCTGGGTAGGAAACCAGGCAGAAGGCTAACATGTAACTCTACTAAATGAAAGCTAAACTGCTTCAAGAATATTCACACTGGGGGTCGGATGTGGCTCAACGGGTTGGGCGTCCGTCTCCCATATGGAGGGACCCGGGTTCGATCCCTGGGACCTCCCGGTAAAAATAAAATTAAAAAAAAAAAAAAAAAAAAAAGAATATTCACACTGCAAAGTCCAATGAAGGAGGGTGGTAGAGAAAGGCAGTAAACAACATCGAGGCAAACAACGGAAGGACTACCTAAAATTAAAATTTTCTGCAGACTAAGGGGAGAAGTCAAGAAAAGTAGCTGTGAGGAATTCTAAATCTACATAATTAGGAACTTCAAAATGATTTGTCTCATTGAGACACATACTTCAGACATCACTCAATTACTTAGCTATATTCCAGTCACAGAATGTGAGATGATTCCATTTTTTTTTTGAAGTGTACTACCAACAGGCTTGAAAATATGCTGGGGAAAAACACGTACGATCTTTCATAAAGCAGCTGCTTACCACTGGCTGGGATGAGAAACCACCATATTTCCCAATGACATATGAGAATAGGAGTAGGGAATTAAGTACATGCCACTCTAGAAACAGAACCCATGCTACAAGTGAGCAAAGGGCTACAGTTAAAGGAATTACATCGTATAAGTTCTTGCTTCCTGTGTCTCTTTCAGAAGTATTAAGATCAATTAAAATTGCATGACAGACTTGGAAGAAAAGAAACGATAATAAGAAGGACTTCGGATTTCTGTGGTAGATTGTGTTTCCCACATGATCTTTTGTAGTGACCTTGTTGCCTCCACATCAAGAAGTGAAGTTTATTTCCCTTTTCCTTGAATCTGAGTTAGATCTGGAAATTATTTTAACCGAGAGACAACAACAAAAGTAACACTGTTATTTCTGAGCCCAGGGCCTCCGGGGATCGACTGCAAGTTAAACCTTCATCTATTGGAATGCCCCTTCTTGGAACCCAGACACACAGCCACATGGGGAGGCCTACAAGGCGGACGCAGCCAACACCGCCAATGGTGTGAGACCATTTTGGACTCCCAGTCAACTCTGTGAAAAGCAGAGAACCACCAAGTCAACCCAGAGAACCTTTAAAAGCAATCATTTGTTATTTTTTTTAGGCCACTAACTTTTTATGGTGTTTCATTACCCCCCAGTAATAACTGAAAATTTCCATATTACTTTATTCTATCAATATAATGATAGGCAGGCTTACCATACACACAGTATGGTTACTGGAATGGTTATTTTAAAAATACATGCTTCCTTCTAATAGCATATAAACAACAGAATATTCTCCCTTTGATATCTCTTTACATCTCTTTTTATTATTAAATATAAAAATTTTGGCTGTATTAGAAAGATCAAAAAGGCTACCAAAGCAAACTAAAATATAGGAGCTAATGCAAATTTTGAAAGTTGTAAAGGAAATATCAGAGTTCTTTGAAAACATTTATAAATATTTAATTTTAGCAAGCATATAAAAAGGCATTTGCTCCTTATATTATATTGAAAACTCTTTATGCTCCTTCCTTCCTCTCTTTATTCTTCAAATACCGCCCCCCCAAAGATGCATACATATTAATCATGTGAAACCATCAAACAACTGTGTGAAACATTTACGTTTCTCCTGAGCATTACAAGCATGAAGGTGGATGATCGTTGTCTATGATGCAACCTACATTTTAATTCTCTAATAATATAACAGTGACACTATAAAGAGTGTCTATAAACATGTTCATATTTTGAAAGCATCTATAACTTTTCCAATTAACAAACATGAGCCACTGGCAGCTGGAACTTACTTTTTCTTCCATCATATCTATACCCGCTTTTATGGTGTTTCTCAGATATGCACTAGGGGCACATTAGAGATTTATTAAAATCGGGAGAGGGGTCTAATATGGGGTTAGAGAAATCTAAAAATATCCAGTAGAACAGGAAAACCGACAAGGACTCAGGCAGCACAGATAATACTTCGAATGACAACTGAAGATTGGAAGCAAGTGAGAAAAAGCTCAGCGCCCACCCAGACCTTCTGCATCAGACGCAGACTCAGCTACAATCGAAGGGGCTTGACAGGTAGCTGACCATTTTTGGCTCTTCCCACCATCACCGCCTACAGGGAGGAGTGCTCCCTAATAACACCAAGGACAAAGCTAAGAGGGTGTGGAGCCCACTCTCATACCGAAACGCTGATACAAAACTGTCCTCGCAGACTGCCGTGCCAAGGGAAATTATGCAGCCATAAGGTTACTTGTACCAGCCACATGGGCAAGGGTACTCCTTCTTAAGGAGAAGCAGGCTTTTCTCTTAGCATGTTCCCAGAAAATGGAGAGGCAGCTGGGGATTGGAGAAATACTCAAATGAGATAGGGAGGGGGAGCGTTTACAGAGAAAAGGGCACCACCCCCTCTGACAAGCATAATTCTACCTGGAATATGTTTTTTGGGTAATGGCGTATGGTGTGATCTATTATTTGTTTCTCTTTGATGATATAATTGCTGAGCAAAAGCAACAATGAACCTGGGAGTCAGAAGTTCAATGTTCAAATCTTGACAGAGCCACTAAGCTGCTAAGTGACAATGAGTCTCAATTTTCTTTTCTGTAAAAGGGAGATAGACCAGATGAACTCTAACTTTCCATGACTCTATTCTTCAGCACTAAATGGAAATTTTTTTTCTTATAAAACCCTCCACTGCTGTAGATTATCTAGTGAATTTTTGTTCACACTGCCCATCTGTCGCTGGGGAAGGCTGAGGAGGAGGGAGGTGAGAGGGAAGGGTGTGTGTCAGCCTTGGGAGGCACGTGGCCTGCATACCAATGGAGAAGCAGACATGTCACACACCAGATGCTTAGCAATGGCAGGTAGCATAGGCAATTCCATGTCTCAAGATAGCAATGGCAGATTACTAGTACCAAGGTGACATGTCACATCCACAAAGCAGGTGTTTGACATGTCTTTCAAATGTTTTTGTCCTCTGTGTTCCAGGACACATGCAAAATGGAGCTTATTTTATGCTGCTTTCATGGACAATGTAGTTTGAGGGGTTAAATAGAAAGATGTAGAAGTTGAGTCGACAAAAGTTGGAACATTGCTGTACCCTGTTTCAGAAAACCAGATCTGGGGTTGTGTATCCAAAACCTGCCTGACTTGGCTGTATTAAGCATTTCTGCTCTGATAAAAATATGTTTTCTTATTTTTCTGGATCTCCAGGAGTACCGACACATTCAAAACAAAGAATCAAAATGGATAAAGCAAGAGTCCCAGACTGTAGTTCTGCCCCTGATTCAAAAGAGTTTCTCCATTGGAAAATCTGATGTAGTCTTTGCTAAATAATTAAAGAATATAGGTTATCCACCAGAGAAAAAGGTTCTGTCCATGTTGGGAGTTTAAAAGGCTCTGATGTTTTAGCAAACACTATAAATTTATACATGACATTTGGAAGTGAAAAATATCCATAGTAATGTGAAATAAAACATAATCCAAAATTCCAAATGTAATTATGTTAGAGACTATCAGTTGCCTATCTCAAAATCCATTCTTCCATTCCATTTTAGTAGCAATACCTGGTTTTAGCCGGGCATATCTCCACCCCAAATAAAAGGCGACTTTTCCAGCTTGCCTTACAAATTTGACAGTACCTGTAGCCATGACTAAGTTCCAACCAATGAAGCTTACGTGGAATTATTGTATGGGATTCACGGGGAGGCTGTTCAAAGGGAGCCCCTGTTAGCCCATCTGCCTCTCCCTCTTTTCCTAACCTAACCTCCAATTGGACATGATGAGCTGAGCTCCAGCAGCCGAGCTGGCCAACTTGAGAATACATGTGTCCACTTGTGGACACATGCTAGGAAGTAGAGCAACAAAAAAGAAGCCTGGGTCCCTAATGAGCCATGGAGCCCCCAAACCAGCTAGCGACTGCCTCCCTCTAAGTCTTATAGGTGAGAGAGAAATAAACTTCTAATTTAAGCAACTCTTATTTTGGGGGTTTCTCTGTTTTATATATAGCATATATATATTTAGCTTATGAATTAATCCAAGTTCTACTTTAAATCTTAGACATCTAAGACTATAGATAAAAAAAAGCACACTAGGGGGCCAAACTCCCACTTGATATCAATGGCTTAATTGGATAGTGATGGGAAAAGCTATCTCTAGTAGTCAATCATTCAACACAAAGGCATCTAACTAAAAAAAAAAAAAAATTAAGCATAAACTCAATTTATTTTTGCCATGTCAATAAAGATAAAGGTTGTTGAGAAAAATCACTGAAGTTTTTGATTTCTCAATCATTTCATTTTATAAGGGAGATCACATTGACCTACCTCATGAGCACAGGCAGAGGATTAACTAATTAACAATTGTCAATCACCATGAAAATATAAATTTTAAGAAGCAATAAGACGTTTCATTAAACTATTAATAGCTGTGCTAGCAATTTCTTCCTTCACTGGAGAAAATTTATATTTGATAGCACCAAAGGCTCACAGCATAACAAGAATAAAACTTAAATGAAAATTAAGTCTGAGGACACTTCCTGACATTTTAACAAAAGCACTAAGGCAAAATGCTACTATCAAACATAGGCTGCTGGAGACAGGCTCAACACACTTCTGCCGAATTGAGATTCACATGGTATTCCAACCTTCTGGTAATGTTATTTTAGAGAAGTATTTTAAAACACTGTTGGTCATAGATTCTACCCGAATTGACTCCTTTCAATCTGCTCACAGAACAACCTAATGTGGAAAGCTTGCTTTTTTTTTTTTTCCTGGTGAGTAACTGACCTTATGTTTACTTTGTTTTGTACACACCTAAAGCACTTTTTACATGCATCATGCCCTGCCTGAACTCTTGAATACTCTGCATGTGCAATTGCTGTAACACAATGCTCCTGCACAAGAACTTATTTTCTTGATGAGATTTCAGAATTTTAACTCAGAATTTGTTATCAATGTGCAATGCCCAGTCTAGAATCTCAGTTACCATTCCACCCCATTCCCTTCCTATTCGTATGCTAATGATCCCTCTGGGTATAGTTCCCCCTGGCCTCTTCCCAGGCCCCTCCTATCAGCTCCGGCACACACTTATCACTTATTTGAACACTGAGAGAACATAACACTCCTTAGCAATTCTGGCAATTAATGATATACAGTCATATTCATTGTTACACAATTTTTTCAGGTACATATGTTTTGTCTGCCCAAGTGCACTGTAATATCTCTGACAGCAGGGTTCATGACTCGCATTTCTTTTGTACCCTTACAAAAGATGGGAAGATAGCAGAGATGGGAATATAGAAAATGCTCACTAACATGTACACATTGAACATATTGTTTTAATCTGTTTTGTTCACTGCAAACACTTTAGTCAACTGTCTTTACTGGCATTTGGTGCACAAATGCATTTCTTTAGACTCCCTTCCCCTAGAAAACAAAGTTTACAAATTGCTTATATTTAAATGAACTTATTTAGACCACATGATTTTCTAATTGATCACCCTGAACCTCTATTACTGCTAGACCAATTCCACAATTCTTACGCATGCCTACTAAAAAGAAGGAATGAATATTTTTAATTGCACTAAACTAAAATTAACATTATTTTCTTATTTATTTTAGCTAATTCACAAAACTAGGGTGAAATCATAAAAAATCATTCTAAACGTTGTATGGAAAAAATTTGTGCCACAAAATAAACTAAAAGTATAAACTTTTTCAAGGATAACCATTACACAACTAGCTTCTAATACTTACAAACACCAGAGTGCTGGCTGAAAACTGATGCCAGGGTCTTAATTTTTTTGTATAAAATGGTGTTAGATTAAAATGTCATATGGAAACAGGGCCTCTCTTCTTTTTCCCATAACATGATGTTCTTTATTGTATATAATAAACAGCAAGGCCTTACTAAAAAGGTGATGAACACACTTAATTAAACAAATTCTCTTTTCTCCCTGTGCCCCAATCCCCCCAAGCTTCAATCACACATCATTCCCTTTTGAATTTTAAATGGGGCTGGGGGTGGAAGGTACTTAAGGCTATATATTCCATTTATCACTACATGCCAAATAGTAACTCATATTACCTCTTTCAAAATTGCTCAGGATCCTGGGAAGGCATTCAAATCTAGAATCTGACTCATGTGAGTTATTCTTAAAGCAATCACTTTTACCATCTGTAATAATACTAATAACAGGTAATGCTTACAGTGAGAATGATACATATTCAATCCTCACAACGCTAGGAGGTAGGAAACATTTTTACTTTTTGGTTATTGTCCCTATTATACAGAAAAGGGAATTTCAGATTGGACCCTTAAGAAATCTTAAGGTCACATGGCTAGTTTGGTAGAACTGTATGGCGCAGCTATTTCTACCAGTTGCCAGAGCCCATCCTCCATTCATTATGCTGACAACTACCTCATCCCATTATCCACACAACCCTTTTTACTCATTTTAACATTTTTAAGTTTTGTTAATTCATTTTTCCTTTAGAAGATTGGTAAGGATTAATTACTACTGAATGATTACATTGATTTTTTTTTTTTTAAGCTAATGGAATTTTTAATGAAAATAATAGTAAGGGAGATGATGGGAAACTCCAGGTCTGAAAATCAACCTTTAAACCAAGTTGTTAAGATTCACAAGATGGACACATATTCCAAGCCACAGGCGAGGACATAATCAATAATTCCTTAGTGATAAGATTTCCCCACAGAGATGGACCTTAGCATATTTAAAATAAAAGAAAAACCCACCATCTTAATCCTAGGGAGTAAAGCATCCTCTTAGCATACATGTGCAGGATTTTCAATGAGGCATGAAACTTTTTATGTCAAAATTCCTCATCTTAAAAGAAAAGAACATTGGCCTGCCTTAATGATTTTATACAGCTTGCTTTTCCAGATGAAACTTGAGGGGTGTCATTTCCACTTGCTGTCAGACCCCGGCTACAAGAGGCGTTCTATCCAGCAGCTAAAACTGAAGTAGAAAGCAAACTAGATCAGAAACAGTGTTACGAAATGGGGGAAAGATAGAGCAGAAATTTAAGATAATTTACAAAAGGAAATTTAAACCAAAATTCAAGAAAATAGGAAGTATGCTAAGTGCCTTTGGGTCCTAGTTCTGGACAACATATGCACTGTTGATTAAAAAAAAAAAAAAAAAGAAAGAAAGAAAAACAAGGCTAGCCAGACAGGTATGTCAAATTTAACATGAGCAAAACCTCATCGTTTATCCTAACTTCCAGACTGCATCTTGTTCTCATTCCTGGTCTCAGGGGTTGGCCACCCCATTCACCTGAGGAAGTTGGGAAATGGGGACTGGCCCTAGATCTTGTCCTTACTTTCTTGCCACACATCTGATGGTTTTACCTCGTAAAGATTTACTGAATTTCGCTTGACCCTCCTCTCCACTCCTAGGATCACTTCCCTGGTTTCAACTCTATCTTCTCTTGCTAGTACAACTGTAAGAGTGTCCCATCTCATCTCCCCTCCCCCATATATGCCTCCTCTAATCCACTCTCCACAACACAGCCCAATCTGAATACGTCTTCCCCAGCATGAACCCTTCCACAGCGACCCACTGCCTAAAACGGTAATTAGCAAACATTTTTAAGCCTCAAAGGCTTAAAATAAAATTTTACTTGAAAAGCTGTATGCAAAACAATTCCAGGGGAGCGGATGTAGCTCAAGTGGTTGAGCACCTGCTTCCCGTGTACAAGGTCCCGAGTTTGATCCCCAGTACCTCCTAAAAACAAAACAAACAAATGAAAAAAAAAAACAACTCTCATTGGGGAGCGGATGTAGCTCAGTGGTTCAGTATCTCCTAAAAAAAAAAAAAAAAGGGGGGAAAAAAAAAAAAAAAAAAAAACAGCAACAACAACAAAAATAAATAAAATAAAAAGCAATTCCAGCCTCGGCTGCTCTCAAAGGGGAATGGATCCCTGCTAACTCAACTCCAACCCTCCAGCTCTCCCCAGCTGCTACTGTGAGGTTCCTCAGAATCTTCTTGGCATGGTACCTCACAGCCACAACCTACAGCCCCTTCCAGGCTCCAGGATGGCCCCCATGGATCCCTACCTCCTGGTTTTCATGCCTCTGTATAATCCCCTCCATGTTATACTAGAGTTGGTCTGTGTGACCAATAGAATATGGCAGAAGTGATGGTACACCACTTCCAAGATAAAAGACACTGTGGCTTCTGTCTTGGTGTCTCTCTCTCTCTCTCTCTCTGACCACTCATTCTGGGAAAAATATACTATCATGTTGTGATAAACTCATGTGGTGAAGACCTGAGGCTCTAGCCAGCAGCCTTGAAATTGACAGTGGAAGTAGACCCTCACCCCATTCAAGCCTTCCGATGACTGGCACCCCGGCCCAAATTTTAACTGCAACCTCATATAAGATCCTGAACCAGAACCACCCAGTTAAGCTGCTCCCAAACTCCTGACCTACATAAACTTTGAGATAATATGTGGCTGTTTTAAAATCAATGAGTTTTAGAATAATTTGTTGCTCAGCAAGAGATGACTAATCCATTCTCACTTTCTTAGTCCCCACCTGGCACTTTTTCCTCTAGCTTCAAGTACTCCCAGAAGATACTATGCTGTTTTGTACCCCTCTACTATTCTTCTCTTTTATCTGCCTGGAACACCTCCAACTACACCCTTCTTCCCAGTAGATCCTGGGTCCTGTATTCCAGGACTTACTGGACAAAGAGCTTGATAAATGTTTATGGAACTGAACTGCTGACAAACACATAGCAGTATTTACCACTGACAAGTACTAATGATTTCACTACCTCTGCATGGTCTTAGTGTAGCAAGAAATGATGCCATACACTATTCATTATCTTAAACCAAACTGCAGTATCTTATCAATGTAATACCCTTTGTATGAATAAACACTTGTAAGCTTTAAATTGATGGCCATAAGAAGAAAGTTATGACTATGTAGCTACCTATGAGTGGTGACTAGCAAAAGTTATAGCAAATCATGGTCCTTTGCCCTTCTGCAAAAAAAAGTTTGCTTAAGGAAGTTAACAGTAATGGAAGGAGGAAGAAATAAAATGGGGGTGGGGGTAAGAGAATGAATGACAACAATCACTTCAGACCAAATGACAAGACAGTGTCAATAGCTCCAAAAGAAGCTTCCCTTAGATTTCCACAGGTCAAAGAGGCTGAAAGTAAGAAATGACTAAGTTTAGAAGAGTGTATCCTTTCTCCCAATACAAAGCTGTCGGTTGAAAAATAAAAGAACAAATCAATGGGCTAAGGCCCTTCTGAGAAAGAAAAAAGAGCAAATGGTTGGTGAGGTTTGGGGAGGCAAGGAGTAGTACTAAATCATACAGAGAAAAATATTCAGATAAGCAAACAGAACAAAGGAACAACTCAAATATTAGATCTCAGATAAAATTTAAATCTTCCCTTTGAAATGCATGAAAATATACATAATATTTAACATGAAGTATTAAATGAGATCATACAGTCCAAGATCATGGCTTTCTGACAACCAGTATAAAACAGTGGCAAAATGCAAATATTTTGCATGGAAAATTAAGAATAAGAAATAGTATGAGAGGGATTTGACCGATTTCTTTTTTAAAAGATCATAAAAGCATTCTCAACAGTCTGTCAACCTGATAATTTGATTATGGTGGGGAATTTTTTTACAAATTAAACCATAAAAAAAAAAAAGTTTAAAGGCAATATGAGTAACAAAAATATACAATTTAAATAATTGACAAATTATAGCAAAAAGTATTTTCCTGATGCAACAACAAAAAATGAAATACGTTTTAGTGTTGAATGTGTAACTGTTTTTTTTTCCTGAAAGAATACCTCTTTTAAATTATTTTAACACTGATAAACTTCCCTACAGAAAGCTTTCTGCTTTTGTAATAATCTCCTAGTTTACAAGAGATCTGAATATCTACCCTTTATTCCACATCTCCCACATCAGAAAACGGGAGCTCAGGGGTCATTAAATGGACACAACCCCAAGAAAGGCACATAAGACAATGGGACCAACCTCATTACTCAGGATAAAATGGATATTTCTCAAGTGCAGGTGGAATATTTACTTGGAAAATAGTTCAGTGTGCATGCCCACTGTTTGCATCCTAAGATTAATTAGGCATTTAAAGATTTAAGACAATGAAGCTCATCACTCCAATCAGCCTTATCTACACTTTTATTTAGTCACCAGGGGGAGCTAATACTGCTCTGTGGGTAGACCCTAAGAATTAGATTTTTTTTTTAAAGGAAAAAAATTCAATTGATATGGCATTAAATATAATTCCAATATGGTCTACGCTGTCCATAAGGCAAATATTTCACACATGAAAAAAATATGTTGTTTTTTTTATTGTTAAACAAAGAAGTTAGAAAAAACTGAAAGCCATCAAGAAGTAGAATCTTGCTGTGCTTAAATAAAGGAGTTATTCATGGTTGTCTTTGGTCCTATTAGGGTCTTACCATTCCAATTTTGCCCATTTGCCCATTTGTTGCACTGACCCTATTATTTTCTTGGCTTGAAGTGCTACCATGGTTCTACAATTTAGCAGCTAAATCACCTGTTAAAAAATCCTATATAACTTCATTATAATTATACTGAAACAAATGTTTCTTACCTTTTGCTTCAAATATTTCCTTCTGTGTGTATATATATATATATATATATATATATATGCACTTTTAATGTGTGTTCAAAGAATTCTACCCAATAATCTACTTAAATTCATTCTACAATTCACCCAGGAGACACAATCCCTTTAAACTTTGAGAAGCTCCAGTTGGAACAAAGAGGGGGAAAGGGCTCAGAGTTTGTGGAATAATCATCTCTAATCGATCAATTTCCCCTGAAGGTAAAATGGAAAGAAAGGAGGAGTGAAGAGTTTCCAGTCCAATACCTTGAAGTTTAAAAGAATTAAGCCCCGAGGCACAGTGTGGAATGAGCCCTGCCTTCCCCTCCCAAGGCCTATTAAGAGGTCAGAGATCTCTGTGACATTGCTACCACTCCCCAAAGAAAAGGTCCCCAGCCATAGACATAGCACAAAGAGATGGATGTCGAAGTGGTCTACTTTTAAAAGCTTCTACAGGAGCCTAATAAGGAAAAAGATATGGGTAACTAGCATCTTAATATTTTAACATATTAAGTATAGTAATGCAAAAATGCAAACTTTCAACATCTTAAGCTTTATCATGTAGAATTTCATCTTTGAGAAAAGACTGCAAGTGGTAGAGCTCTTGTGTGCACACATCTGTAGCCAAATAACTAAACATTACACTGCTTATAAGATAGACTGCATGACTGCAGAGGGCCTAGGAAATAGTTGGTCTATTTTAATTCATCTTTCCCACTAAAGAGACCCCCACTGTTCCCACATTCCATACCCAGCCCTTCATTTTATAAGTTTTACACTTCTCCATAGGGACAAACTGACAGCTTTAATTACCATCAATGACCATCAAGGACACTGTGGAAAATCTGGAAGATATTCTCCCATCATTTGTGTTCCTGACATTCTTTTTTTTTTTTACCATTTTTAGGTAATAAAACCTAAAACCACAGAATTAGATCACTATGTATTAATTATCAATTATACAACTAAGGCAAAATCATTTATCTGAAATGTCTGTGGTTCCACAGATATCCAAAGGTAACACTTCCATATACACAAATAATGCTAATTTTCTTCATAAATCCCAATCATTTCAAAATGTTAACTTTAAAAATCTCAAATTAATCAAGGAGCAGGTAATTTGCAAATATAGTTATAGCTAATACAGGATATTCTCCACCTAAGTTTCACTTGCAAAAAAATATAAAAAATAAAGTGAATGTGTCCATTTACTTCCTATTTCTAGGAGAGTTCATCCTTCAGGAATTTTCCATTTATAATCAGTAACTTTCTTGTGATTTACAAGTTATTAAAGAAAGCTAAAAGTAAAAACACCTAATAAAAATACATATCAAAGATACAGAGAAATTTTTCATAAATTACCCCTTCAACATTAAAACTATTTACTTGTAATAAATTAATAAATGTAACAGTTCATCATTCATAATGGGAAAGCATAACCATTAGTATAGCCCTTTCATAAATCCCAGTTATAATACCCAAAATCATTCAAAGAGTTTTAAGAAAATAACAGACAAAAATGACTATTTTACATTCATGTTTTGGTAGAGAATTTCACAAACAAATATTATCGAGAGTGGTAGACCAGATCCTAATATCAAAAATTTTGCTGTAGCATAGGCAATGTAGCAATAAAGCTTTATATATATATATATATATATATATATATATCAGGCAATACTTTAACTGGTCCTACCTCTCAAACCAGAAAAATTGCTCACTCAGCCAATAGCTCAGAGGTTAGAACCAACTACTGATAATACACAGATGAATTTAGCCACGGCCCAGACCGACTAAGAAAATGACACTCTCAGCTCCACCCCTTCTCTAAAACTGAGAGGAGCAAAGATTTGATGAGTTGTTTTGCACAACATAAAGTAAGCAGAAGCCAAGAACAGAGGTCTCTAAAATATGTGGTATACATGCTAAGGCAGTGATGACATGCCACACATATAGCAACCAGTCAGAATGGATACCAGCCATGAATAGCCATCCAGGTACAAATGAGACTGCTCCAGGGTGTGTGAAGACCTGGGGAGAGTGGGAGGATAGAAGAGCTTTTCCATTTCCTTCCCCACATTTCTTTATAGTACAGTCTACGCATGCCCAGTGGACTTACAAATCATCTTATTTAATTTTAACTCATCTAAATCCCACAAAATCCTCACATTTCAACAACTGACCTTTAAAGTTTTCTGCAAAGTAACTGCAGCATGTTGATAATCAAGTACAAGTAATTAACCAAAGAAGGGCGGATCTGCCACTTTCACTCCTAGTCAAAGTTGGTTGTCAGCCACTCAGGAGGGAGATAGAAGGGGTAGGACCATTTAACAGATCTGACCAAATGATGGCAAAACAAAACTGAAATTATCAGAAAAGATATTTGAAATGCGGGCTTTTATCCACCATTAACAACAATGAACCTCATCTAGAAGTGTAATAACATATTTTTGGTAGTTTTGTGAGATATCTTCTTCAGCTCTATCAGGCATTAAAACCAATTATTAAAATAAATGAACCTCGACCAAGACTTAGAAATAACATATAAATTCTTTCTAAAGCCTGTTTATTTCATCTTTACCCCACTTTTTCACTTCTATTTTTGTGAGTGTTGTATAATGCATGTATCCATGTATTAATAAGCATACATTATGGAGGTTCATACTAATTTTTAATTGTCAAATAAGTTTGAAACCACTAGTCTTAAAAAGTAAGAAGGATGTGGAGAAGGGGATGGAAACCACAAAACCGAATATTTGGGGAGAAGGGAATGTGGAAAATGAAGTAAGCAGAAAACTAAGAAAAGATTTTGGACAGGAAACAAGGAATTGATCAAAATGGAGGAAAAGAGAAAAATAAAACTTATAGTACTTTAACCCTATTTAATATAGAAGTATTTAAGTAGTTACTTATAAATGATTGATAAATTTTGAATAATTAACATAGAAATTAATATTAAAATGCAAATAACATATTATTCTTTAAGCCTTTTTAATATAAACCAAAAAGTTAGCAATATCACATTTATTTCACATAATTTATTTCAACTAATGATCTGAAAAGGAAAACCACAAAGAGAAGTTCTAAAAAGTGTCAATATATTTCTGTGAAAATGATACTTCATTCTGTAAAACACTCATTTCCCTTTTCCCATCATCAATGAAACTTTTAGAGTACATGGTTGTTCAAGTGAAACTGACCAGTCTTCAATGTGCCACAAATAAAACAAATGTATACTGTTTTTCCCCCATCATTGGCAAAAAAAAACATAAACAAATCCAGATGTCTAAAAGTTTCCTGTTCGCAAAATTAGTATGAAGTTTATGGAAGTGTCATAATTACTAAAAGCAAATTAAGTGAACATACTACTTTATACTGTGCACAGCATCCACTCATCAATTCAGCTCATTTCTCTCAAAAATGTGAACCCATACAGTAATAATATTTATGGGGGAAAAAAAAGCCACAAATCTAGCTAGGGCTTTATAAATCTGGTGTATAAGCCTGTCCTCCCAAATCCTAGCAGCCTGGTTGCCACACATACTTCTACAGACCCATCTTCCCAATAGTATGGTGGGCTAGAGGTTAAGAACTACCACAATGCCATTGAGATTCTCCCGCATTTACACCCAGGCAATTCACATTAATGATGCAAAAGAACACTTAACAGAAAACTCAAGTTTGCAAATTAGCAGGAAAGAAGAGAAAAATGACTCAGAACAACAAGCATACAGTATTACCAAATGCACTTTACACATTTATCCTATTAAGTGTAGGTTAGTTTTGATGATTTACAGTGCTAGTTCTTACACAGTTTTGCAAGCATAATAAAGTCTCCATAATCTCAGCCTTCCCCATAGCACCCTGCTATTAAATCTTTGTTGAGAAGTGTGATGAGACCCCTCTGGCTTCCAGCCCTCCCCACCCCCTGAGGGAATTGGCAAGAAATGATAGGCTTTGTGGATTAGTAAAATGAGAGGTTCTCTGTGCTTTTCCTTCTTTAAATATATATTTTGATAATCTGTCTTCTGCATCAGAGAGTCCCAACAGCATTAGAGTGTTGATTTCCCTCCCTTCCCAGCCTTCAGGGAAAAGAGAGCAAGGCTGGGGCAAGACATGTGGTTTCTATCTATTGCTACAATAGAATAGTGGGATTTAATTTTTTCTTTTACCTTTACCCCTATTCCTGCAAGCAGGGATGAGACATAACTTAAACGTGTTGGATTAAGATTCAAGGAAAATTGCACCATGAGATAAAGAAATAGAGAACTCATCTGGATGCACAACACCTAGTCCCTTCTTATCATTAGGGACGGTTCTTTTCTAGATCCAGGATGCCTGTCCAGAAGAGTAGCCACATTCCAGGGCATCCCTGGAATCTCATAGTTTTGCAAGCATACACACACATAGAATCTCTAGTGTGTGTGACACCTAGAACCTGGATCCCTGCTAGTACAGTCTATGACTTCAGTCCATGTTATTTATGTCTACTCATGATGTAATCAGGGGTACAGTCAATCCTCAAGCTGCCTCCCAAATCTGGGTCTAGAATTAATCATCATGCTCCATATTTGATCTCCTAAGACCTGGTCTTGGCTAGACTCACTCAGCAAGACTATACCAGGACTTGATTACAGAGTCCAAGGAATGTGCCTCACCCTTTGGAATCAAAGTGACCAAAGGGACAGCACTGAAATTACCAAGAAAGCACACAGTTAAAGGATGGGAAGAATCACAAGGCAGAGCGTCTAAGGGTCTCCTACAACAGAACTACCCAGGGCCACTCCCACAGGCGTCAGACCAAGAGAATACTCAATTTTCCTGTTATTTTGCAAATCAACAAGTCCTAAGATTTCCTGCTCTCCTAATTCCACTCTATACTTAAGCTTCCAGTACACTCCTCAGAATGCCCTCTTTCTTCATACAAAACGTTCATCAAAAAAGGCTTCAGGCTGTGGTCTGGCTGGTAGGTACAGCCATGTAAGTGAAGATTTCAAAATTAATAGAAGAGAAGCCACAAGAAGAAAAGAAGACAGTTGAGAAAG
Organism: Tolypeutes matacus; assembly: GCA_026826555.1. Classification (NCBI taxonomy): domain Eukaryota; kingdom Metazoa; phylum Chordata; class Mammalia; order Cingulata; family Chlamyphoridae; genus Tolypeutes; species Tolypeutes matacus. The sequence goes on from JAKSZT010054515.1 coordinate 2,349,699, forward strand.
CAGCAAGAAACTATAACAGGCAGAGAGAAAGGAAGGGAAGGGGGGAAATATGGAAAACAGAGAAATTAAGAATCTTGGAGAAAGGGGACAGGAATCAGGGGAAAATTAGCTAATACACAAAATGGGTCAAAGATGAGGTTAGAAGACAAAAATAATGAAAAAGAACAGTGAAAGATTAAGAGCAATATCAAAAGGAAAAAAAAGATAAAAGAAAGACAACACTCTCATTTGTTAAAAGTAGTACTTTGTCAGTCAGGAAAAAAAAACAAAAAACACTAAGAAAAGAGTTAAACTGTAGAAAGGAAAAAACATGAGTCAGACCTCTAAGTTACACTAAAAGGCTTTAACCAAGGAACAAGGTAAAAGCATCATATTATTTTTTAAATTAAAATGTTTCTAAGTGTCTTTTCCAGATCAGGCCATCCTTCAGCAAACAGAGGTTTCTGATTTGTTTCTCCCCCTTTTTTCCTCTCCTCTTTATCCTCCACTTTTACTTTGTCTCATCAATCTATCACCCTCCCTAAGAAATCATCCTGAACAACTTTAAAGTTGACCACGTAACAGCAGATTTTCTCCTTCCTGAAATGTGCTTCAATAAGTCACAAATATGCCTCTGATTGACTGATTTTCCCACCTTTGATTAAAATGTTGTGGTAGGTGAGCCCAGACAAGTTTCCCTGTGCTTAGAAAGATCAAAATAAATAACTTAATTAGGTTCCTTTCTCTACTTTTTAAGAAAAATGGTATTTAACTCATAAATTTCATCTTTGTCCTGCCATGTGCTGAAAATCCAGCATTTTCTGCACTGGTATTATTAAAGTTGTATGACACATGAATAATGGCTTATGCTTCTCTTTTAGCCACAGAGCTGAACATAAGAATAACTGTATGCCAGGCACTTAATAAAAAGCAAAAGCCTACTAAATAGAATTTGAAGTTTGTTTGTTAAATTATTTGAATTTAAAAATGTTCCCTTAACATGAGAGAGAAGGTAAGATTTCCTGCTAGCATAGTATATACCGGTCATCGCCTCAAATTCCCACGTCTTCACCCTAATGTTAATTCTTGATTCTCATGAGTTAGGCTTCGTAAAAGCATCAGTTATTCCTCTGAAAACAGAATCTTACCAATCATGTGCATTTAATGAGATCTTCTAAAATTTATATATTATAACTAAATATATACATAAAATGAATTCAATGAAATATATGTGAGCTAGAAAATACAAATAAATGCACAATGAACAGCAACACCCACATACAGAGAATGCTCAAGTAAAAAGAAAGATAGCACCAAATGTTAGTGGGCTGTAACATAACCGTAATCACCACAAATTGCCAGTGAGAGTGTAAAATGGTATAATATCATTGGAAAAAATTTTGTAAATTTCTTATGTGGTTAAACATATACCCATATACTTCCACCAGTATTCCCATGACCCAAGAGAAATACAAACATATGTCAGCAAAAAGACCTATATAAGAAGATTCACAACAACTCAATTCATAATAGCCAAAAACTGACAACAATCCACACATCCACCAACAGGAGAAAGGAAAAACAAATCATGGCATAGTCATACAATAAAATACTATTCAGGTATAGAAAAGAACCAATTACTTACACACATAACAACATGGATGACTCTCACAGATTATGCTGAGCAAAGGAAGCCAGACACACAAAAAAAGAGTACATACTACATGATTCCATTTATAAGACGTTCTAGAACAAGCAAAACTAACCTATGACTAAACAATTTAAAAATAGATTATACCTGGTGGAATATTATTGATTAAGGAGGAGTATGAGGGAACTTCTAGGATGCAGGGGGGGTGGGTTACATGGCTATATATGTATCTTATCAAATTCATCAAACTGTACACTTAAGATTTATAAATGTCATTCTACATAAATGTTACATTAAAAATCATTATTAACAAATATTAAACTCTAGTCAGTACGTTTGATTCTTATGGTGGTATGAGTTAGCAATTTTGAAACTACTTACTGTGTAGTCTAGGCTCAAACAAATGAGTTAACATAGTGACAATGATGGAAGTCAGGTTTCCCAACTGTTCAACAGGTGGTGAATATGGAAAGGAAAACATCTAGCAAATACCTCAGTCATTAAGCTGAATTAAAGGTATCAGTACGAACACATGGTTATTATTAGAGAAAAAGAAGTCTGTGTGTATAATTTGTGTATGTATGTGTTTATTTTTTTATTTTTTTATTAGAGAAGTGGTGGGTTTACAGAACAATCATGCATAAAATACAGGATTTCCATAAACCACCCTATTATTAACACCTTGCACTGGTGTGTAACATTTGTTACAATTGATGATAGCACATTTTTATAATTGTACTACTAATTAAAGTCTGTGGTTTAACTTATGGTTCACTGTGTAGTGTAGTTCCAAAAATACTTTTTTTTTGTTTCTATTTTGTTACCATATATATAATTTAACATTTCCCCTTTTAATCCTATTTAGAGAAATATTTCAGTGCTGTTAATTATGTCCACAATGCTGTGCTACCACCTCCATCATCCATTACCAAAACATTTCCATTGTTCCAAATAGGAACTTTATACACTTTATGCTGTAACTTCCCATTCCCTGTCTTCACCCCATCCTCTGGTAACTAGATTCTAGATTCTAACTCTATGAGTCTGCTTATTCTTTGTTTCAAATCAGTGAGATCATACAATATGTCCTTTTGTGTCTGGCTTATTTCACTGAACACAATGCTTTCAAGGTTCATTCATGTTGTCGCATGTAACAGGGCATCATTCCTTTTTATGGCTGAATAATATTCCATTGAATGTATATACCACACTTTATCTATCTATTCATCAGCTGATAGACACTCAAGTGGTTTCCATCTTTTGGTAATTGTGAATACTGCTACTATGAACATCAGTATGCAGATATTTCTTTGAGCCACAGCGGCTGTACCATTTTGCTCTGCCACCAGCAATGAATGAGTCTTCCTATTTCTCCACATCCTCTCCAATACTTGTTATGTATTTTATGAATTATATTATGCATGTATTATGTATATTTTATTAAACATATATGTGCATTCCCTAGTTCTGTCTACTGAGAAGGTCTAAGAAGCATCCATACACCTGCAGCAATGGGCACATATAGTGCCAAGATCTTGGGCTCTAAATTCCTTGTCCTTTGATAGGAACCAGGATTGGAGAAAGCCTGACTGAATGACTAAGACAGGAAAATGATGGCCCTGGAGAATCTTGTTACAACAGAAACGAAGTAAATTCTCAAATGATAATGAAGATATATGAAGTAGACACAGGATTCAGGACTCCCATCAGCTAAATGTGGGCCAATTTGTGCACCAAAATAATACTAGTAATGAATTATGACCCATTAAATTAAATAAAAATCCATAAGTCCATGGGAATATGAATATTTATGCATTATTGCATAAAGGCAAACTGCGTTAGAAGGCCAACTAATAAATATAGAAATTATGGAGTTAGTAAATTATCAATGGACAAAAAAAAAAAAAAAAAACCACAGTAGATAAAAGCTTTGTGATGGTAAGATATGTATATAGTGTCAAAATATTTTCCCACAAATTACCCCCTACTTACAAAGAGGAAAAGAGTCATTTTACACTGGAGAAAGTTGGCCAACACCACCTTAAACAAGCATTCAACATGAACATCATCAACAATGAGACAAAAGCACTGAAAATGATATAATATCACTTCTGTAATATTCCCACCAAAAGTATAACCTACATTTAATCATGAGGAAACATTAGACAAACCCACACTGAAGGGCATTCAATAAAGTCACTGGCCGATAATCTTCAAAAATGCCATGGTCAAGAAAGATAAAGCAAGGCTGACAAACTGTTCCAGAATGAAGGACATTACAATGACATGAGAATTAAATGTTATGCATGATCCTGGATCCTGAAGGGGAAAAATGGCTATAAAGGACATTACTAGGACAGCTAAAATTTTAATATGTATTGTGGATTATAATAGCATTTTATCAATATATAAGTTAAATTTCCTGATTTTGATAATTGTACTTTTCAAAGTTGTATAAGAGAATGTATTTGATCTTAGGAAATATACATGATTTATTTAGAGGGATACCATGTCTCCAAGCTTCTTTCAAATGATTAAGGAGGGAAAAGTCAGAGGAGAGAGAAAAAATGATAAAGCAAATGGGGCAAAATGTACACAATTTGTGAGTCTGGCAAATGGTATATAGGAGTTCCTTGTATTATTCTTGCAATTTTTCTGTAAATTTGAAATTAGATCAAAATAAAATTTACCAAAAAAAAAAAGCCCTCTACCAAAAAACTGTGCATCACAATGGTTATAAAGGCAACATCAACTGTCAAACTTAGGTTCCAAAAAATGATAATGGGTTTTCTGAAAGACGAGTGTATGGCCCAACAAACTTGCTCATTGTAATCCCTTCTTGAAGATCCACAATGCATTTTAATAAGTAAGTCTATTTAACTGAGTTTAATCCAATATTTCCACAATGATCTGACCAGGTTTAAAATGGAACACCCATTAAAATCTTACAAAATACCAATATTCTGTGGAAAACTGCCTAACAGTTTGCCTAGTAAATCCATTTCCTGCACATGGTTAATTGAAGAAAGATCTGTGAATGGAGAAAAAGATAGAGAAATATACCACACACACACACATTCACATACCCACTTGCATACACATGCACACTCAGGAGCATTCTCAGCTTCAAACTGTAAGGGACAAAATGATTCATATCTTAAAAAAAAAAAAAAAGATATATATCTGAAATTCCCACCCAGCCCATATAGTGCATATAGTGCATATAGTGCATTCTTGTGAAAATTTTTTTTAAAAAAGAGGGTAGAAATTTAGTACACTGAGTTTCCATTTTGGGTCAGCCATTGAATTGAACATGTTTCATGTCATTTTTAATAGGATTCATCCCATGAACTGTAGAGAAAAGAATATCTCCCTGCCTTAGTAAACCAGGCCCAAAAAAGACACAGTTCCTACAGAGTGATGACAGAAAGTGAGCACAGGCAGTGAGAACCGATCCTCGTGAATATGTCAGAAGTTATGGGAACATAAAAAGGGCTCCTAACTGAGGCAGAAAGGGATCAGGGAAGGTTTCCTTGAGGAGACGATATTTAAGCGAAAGTAAGTTAATACAAGGTAAATTTCTTTGAGAAAATATTCAAAAGGTTTTTACTTTGTTTTTATCTTTAGTAATCCGATGTTAGGTCCTGCATCTCTGTGGCATCACTGAAAATATACCCACTGGCCATTAAAATCTACGTGCCACTCAAACTCTAAGAACTGTGACCTGGGTTTGCTGCAAACCATCATCTGATTATTCTTTCCTAGGCACCCTATACTTACAAGGCATTCAAGCATGAGGATAAAACAAATGGAAGAGAAAGGCCCTTGAAGGAACAAACTGAAAAAAATCAGAAACAGAAGAGTACGAGAAGGCAAGACGTGGTAAGTATTGTTTACCTGTCAGTTGACATTGATTAATCTTGTGTTCTGTGATATCACTCAGCGATTCAAACACCTGCAGGCAGCTGTCACAGCTGTGCACAGCTTCGTCTTCTAACTCCTCTCCGTCTTCTGGCCTCTTCTTACAATCTATTGCCTCTCCATCTTCAGTCTTGTCTTCAAGTTTACAGTTGGGGTCTGAAAGAAAATCAAGACTGTAAGTATGGGGTTGAAAAAGACAGGTTCATTTAAAGTAACATTTAATCTTCTTGCTACCAAAAACAGAAACACCATTTTCCCTGAAGCTGCAAAAGGAGAGCTTCATTCCTGGTTTCATTACAGAAGAATCAAAAGCACTTTCCCTAAAACTTCTTAGTTTGTGATGACCGAAGGAGCTCCTTGGTTCCTCCACCACCATGTAGACCTTTTCCCACCGCACCCCCTCCCCAAGTGATTTGCCACCCTAAGGTTAACTTTGTCATTTTTTCATAGCCTTCCAGGGGGTTTTGCTTTAAAAAGAGAGATAAATCACTTTTAAAATTAAACAGTCTCCAATGTTCCAATGAAAAGAAAAGGAAGAAAAAAAATCACCATGCTTAAGAAAGAATTCCTTTCTGCTAAATATACTCTTTCACGGGAAATTACCAGAATTAGCCAAAAGGCTAGAATAAGCTATTCTAATTACCACAGGCATGAAATTGACCTTTCCTTATAAATTGTTCAAAACACACAGTTACTCTATTATTTGTTAGACAGCAATAGCAAAATAAGCTCTACCACACAGCAACACATTCTTACAAACACAAACTCCAGTGTGTAAATGTATTAGTATGCCTTGTTTGCAAAACAATCAAAAGAGAAGCAAAATATATGAAGAGTAATTATAAATTATAATCAACCACAACTTGAGTGGGTATTATCAATGTCAGAAAAGCTAAATATTGTGAAAACTAAAAATAGTTTGATTTTAACTCTAAAAATGATGCACAAACAGCGAGGGGGAATGAAAGAGTCAAACATACATAATGCTTTTACTCAGAGCTCAACAAGTACTGTTGATTATTTATGCTCTTCTTTCAGTCATTTCAGAGAAAAGCCCCACCCCACCCCACCCCCAAATATTCTGGTGCCATCGCTTCCCTTTGCAGGAGAGCAATGAGAGAAAGAGAAAAAATTAACATATACTTGGGGAAAATTTGGATAATGTAATGGGTGATTTAATATATGCCTTCATTTCTAATGGCAAAAAGTCCTCCAAAGGCAGAGATAAATTATGTCTCAAAATACCAGAAAATCAAACGGGAAATTTCTATTTTATATAAAGCCTTTAGTAGTCAATGAAATAGTTACAAAAGAGCAGTACCAATATATCTAAAAAATATGTAATGCTATATATCTGTAGTCAACTTTTTTAAATATGGGGGGATTAAATATTTGAAATGCTACAGTCAAGAAAACACAGAATCAAGATAATTCGAGTATTTCTTGAAAGAGTCAGTTCAATGCCACCACACTTCCATTGTGGTATCTGAAAGTACTCCCTGCTACCTGTCTGAAACACAATTCCACGAACCAATTTCTGCAAGCCACTTACAACTCCCTGCTTTCCGGCAGTTGTTCCAAAGCCTTTCTTCACATCTGCAATAAACTTAACTATATCACCACCCTTTAAATGATTCACATATGCCAACATCAACTTATATTTCCACATATATAACAATCTCTTGGGTTCACGAATAAATCAGATTCCCATCTCAAAGAGCATGTTGTTTTGTCTGGTTTTTTTTTTTTTTTTTTTTTTTTTAAGAACATACTGTTTAAGTAAATTGGTAATTTGGGTTGATTTGCCATCTGGAAAATTATTATCTCAACACTCTCCACATTGCCCATTTCAATATACAGGGGTTTCGACTGCTCCTTCCTGGGGGAGTAATCACAGGATCTTTTTCATTTGTCTTATACTTTGCCCAACACAGAACTATGTCCAGGTGAGTGCTTAGTAAATATTAGTTAGTGATGAGGAGGAGGAGGAGGAAAAACTGAAAAAGGATACATAAATCCTTTCCTTGTATTTTTTTCTGTAAACAGGAACAGACCAGGTACCTACAAATTAAAAGGCATCTAATGCCTACATTTTCCAAAATCAACACTAAATGGCCCATCACAGTTAAGTTGGCTGCTTTCAAATGTTTCATCTAGAGCTCGGACACAACAAATGGGTAACGGTCCAAAGATCTCCAGCAAACTAAAACCAAGGGGTAAAATACTTCCCACCTAGAGAGCAATTCAAGAAAATAAATAACTGGCCCAATTATGGAACACTGACCCTGACATCATTAAACCCCTGTTGGAAGGCAGCATGCACACACAGAATACTATGAGTGGTTTAGCATGACTTCCCAGTTTCTCATAAAACTGACAGCACTCAGGGAAATGTGGGTGCTAGGTCTGAATTTTAATATGATTACTTAAATGCTACACATCAAGTGTACAGATCTGTTTGTTTTTAAATAAGGAGACACACTGAATATTTTAAGTAGTATGCAGGGGAAAATGGTAAAAATTCACCTTCCTTATTATTCAAGACTATGGACACTTTACAAGAATCCAGTATCAAAAATACCACACAAATAAGAACGCACGGTGCTTAAGCTCTTAAAGACTCAGGAATGACTACAGTCCATGCTGCTGACACTGTGGCTAGTTATTAAAATGAGGGTCATTTTAAGACTAATATAAATGTTTTAGCTTCCACTTGTGCATTTACAAATAGAACCCTTCAGGGACTGAAGCCAGTCGAGCTTATTCACTTCTGCTGCAACTTTAGGATGCATGCTCCAGCCAACTGGTGAATTTGTTTTTAGGTCAACACTTAGGAGGGACCCTCTGGGAGACGGGTTCGATTATAGCCTATGATGCCTTGGTGTAATGAGCTCTGGAATCTCAGTCTCTCTCCTTGCAAGTTGATTTTTCCAAACTCTACTTTCATGAAAAATTTCTTTCTTGCCCATTCAAAAGATCTGTTTATTTGTGGTAAGGGTTTCCATTCCTAATGTCAATTGATATAGGAAGATTATAGACAGCCTGCATTGTCAACCATTTCTTTCCCACAGGTGGCTATACTTCAAGAGTTGCACATGGCCTTACTTATATAGTTTTTATAAAGTCCTTTGAGATCTAATCATAAAAATAATTGTATGACCCTGCTAGCCATTCAAACCTCTGACTTTAACCTGAGGGGTTATAAATATGAAATCCATGCCTCTTAAGTGCTGCCCCACTCCCAACACCACTGCATCAAGGGCAATTGTTCTTCCAACCCCACTGTTGTGCTATAAACCCACCCAGATGGCAATATTTTAAAATATCCTCATATCCCCATGGGAAGAGGGCTACATGCACCCACAGACCCCTGCCACAGCTACAGGCACAGCTACCGCTGCTCTGCCCTAAAAGATGCTGATCCAAAAGGCAGGCTCTCACTTGCACAACCAACTTTCTATCTCAACCCTTCAAAAGTATAGAGCCCTGGATTTATTGTGTGCTGAACTTGGAAAGAAGCCTAATTTTGCAACAGAAACACAATTGCCATTATGAAAATAAATGGCAGCTTTCTGTTTCCAACTTTGTTAACATCATTTCTAAAAGGAAATGTAAAAAAGTATGATTTTTCCCTTATTTGGTTCTCTAGCAGGTGATACTTTCCTTCTTCTCATCCTCCTCTTCAAAAGTAATGTTATTGCTATAATGTAGTTTATTAAATTAAACTTTCAGGAAAACGAAAAATCGCACTGGCTTAAAAGTGTTGGAGGCAATAAACCCATGGACTTCAATTAATTTCAAGTATGGATCGGTTTAAGGCCAACCAGCAGAAATTCTATTCTATCCATGTAAAAATGAGGTTTCACCACATTTACTTTTTATAACCTATATAAAAGTCAAGTAAAAGTAATGAATATCTAAAAGCCACCTCAGTGGACTGGCAAAGACTATCTGTATTCTTGAAACGCATCTTACATATTTCTCTCCCTGCAACAAGGATCCCATGCCTGATCAAAGCTAAAATGTCAAACTACTGAGAAAACAGCCCAATTTCCAATCCATTTCACTGCCTAGAAATGTATCTCCTTCCAAGCCACTTTTGCATGGAAAAGCACTGGCAAAAGAAAGAAAAACTAAGAGATCATGTGGTTATAATTATTACCAGGCAAGGAATATTTCTGCAGCTCAGTGGTAAAGTAAAACTCTGTCGCTCTCTGCTCCCAATAGTGTCCATCGCAAAACAACTGCCTCATTAAATCTCCGCAGTAAGATTAATATGCCATAGCTGCACTACATTTATAACTTGGTACTCTATAAAAAGCACACTTAATGGTAAGAGCCAGAACCTAGATACAAAGTATTACTATAAAAACTTCTGGCAGCATTTACACAGAGCAGACCCTCTTGTCCTTCTTGCAGGAGATATAAATGAGGCTCTTCCTGGTTAATTCCAAGCATAAAGCCCTACCTTAACAACCAGAGTCAGTTTTTATGAGAGTGGCAGAATCGTGAGATTCAGAGGATGATGTAAATATGAATACGAGAAGATTACTTAACAACTAAGACTGGCAAGAGATGAAAGAACCCAAAATACTCCACTTACACACATACAAACGTAAAACTGGACCATTTCCTAATAGTTTGTTCTCCGGTCATAGCCAGTTTTGCACTAAATTAAACAACCATGGCATGAATTACGCAATCTTAAATCAACGAACACTGCCAGTGAATTCAAGAAACTACTGATTAAATAATACATCTGACTTGGGGGGGGGGGGGGGAGTCTTGGCTTCATTTGATGACCATGATCTCTAGGATCTTAATTACCTAAAACTATGAAAAATGAATGTTCAAGCAAAAAGTAGTCCCAACATTTCTTGGGGAGTAGAAAAACAAAATATTTCTGTCATTTGGGACAGCTGCCAGATTTCTTTCTTCTGAAAATTAGAAAGCTTTTGAGCCCAGTGTGTCTCATATTCAGTAACCCTGTGCTAAAGAAGTAGACAATTTATACAAATATATTCTATGCCAAAATCTTACAAATGATGCATCTCAGGCTGACAAAATCTCTTGTGCGAAATCATAATTAATTGTTTAATGTTCTTTTTAAAGTTCACATGTGTACAACTGGTCTGCTATGGTTTACTGACATATTTAGAAGCCCCTTTCCTAAAAAGGTACTATCTGTTTTTAGCAAACCATGCCTTAAAGCACTGCTTATAACTGTGTTCAAATCATAGTCACAGAATTTTATCTTTATACTTTTTAAAAACAGAGAAAAAGTTATCTTCAGGCTACAAGGAGTTAAGGAGCAGAAAGCTGAACTAATTTTCAAAAACCAAAGGGCGGGATCATTATTTTGAGCTTTCTGGGCTCTAGATATGCATTCTAACTGAAATCCCTTAAGATGAAAACAGATTTAGGGAAAATAAACCGCACACTGTTATAAAATGGCAAGCAGGCACTAATGATGGGACGCAGCACTGCCAAACTGTGCTTCCTTCTGTCCCCCACCCGCCTGCTGGTCTGCTGCCTCATTTTTTTCTACTGTCAAGAAAAAGTAAACAAACAAACAAAACAAAACAAAAACAAAAGCAATCGATGGGGTGGCTCCAAATGAGCATCCGGGCACTGCAGCCCCACTCAGCAGGCTGGTAACAGCCACCAGCATGATAGGATGGAGCCTGGGGCCAGCGGCAGGAGGGGACCTGGCTTTGCAACACCGGGGCCAAAGAGCTCGTGTGGTCAAGGGCTCTTTTTTCATTTCTCTGTGGTGCTTATTTTCTAACCGCTCTATTCCCTCAAAGTTATTAAATTGTTTTACAGAAATAAGACAACTTACTTGTTCTTTACTTTGTCAACAAAATCATTTCAGAAAGAAAGAATTATCGCTATGTTAAGTGAATCACACATTAAAATTTAGAATTTCTGTGGTTTTGCTTGATGATTCTACAGGTCTATTGTGGTCCTTGAAGACCAAAAGAGAAATACGACAGATGCACTGTTATCAAGGAGAACAGGCCAACATGAATGTATTACTACTCTCTATCAACAATGAAATTCCTTGTGGGAGGAGGTTGCATGGGAGGAAATTTGCCTTGGAAAGAGGGTAGAACACACACACACTGGTACACACATGCAAACTCACACACATACAGATGTATAATTTGGGACCAAACAAAAAGTTTTTCCTCTTCAAGTCAGAATCCTAACCAAATGTCCTTCTTCCATTTAGTCTTTCTCTATCTTTAACATGAAATTGAGTAAAGGATAAGTTTTTCCTCTTCAAGTCAGAATCCTAACCAAATGTCCTTCTTCCATTTAGTCTTTCTCTATCTTTAACATGAAATTGAGTAAAGGATACAATAGAAGAAAGTAATTTGAGCATTGCTTTCATATAAAGCATACTTATAAAGATACTCCTACTTTAAGTCATTTAACTTCAAAAGGAATTACTACGGTTACCTTGTCACAACTTCAGTAAACACACATTTGCTGAGCCATCTACTCAGGAACAGACATTTGGCAAGGCCCAGGAAATGCACAGTCTAAGGACACCTGGTCTCTATCTCCAAGGAGTATGCATTCTGCTACATGGTGGGTCAAAAACTGGTTCAGATGCTTGGCTCCTTTCAGCCGGCAAAGGGGCCAGCTACAGCTAAGGGTGACTGGACTCTGCAGGTCTACTGCCCCTGGCTTTGAGCAGTTTATCCATTTACCCAAGTGTGCCTTTCAAAACTCATCACATTTCTAAATATGCAGTGGCATGAAAGGGGCTGGCAAGCACTAGGATAGGGAGAGAGATGGATGAGCTCATGACTGGCTGCAGGATAGAGAGAAAAATACTTAGAGGAACACACACAGACTAAAGGCATCTCCATCAGGCTAGGCAGCCTGACCCAAAGACCTGCTGGGGCTGTTTTACAGCCTGGGTAGCCTGAGGACAACCAGAAAAGGGCACTGACGCATAAAGCAACATGATAACTTCAAGGAAGGGTAAGTACATCTGTGCTATTCAATTCAAATGAGGAGAGTGGAAAGAAAGGGAAGCAGTGGCAGAGATAAGGCTGGAAGAGTAGAAAAGCAGCTAAATTTTGAAGGATCTACTGAGATCTTTAAATGTTCAAATGTTAACCTCGTTGTGAGAAGTCACTGAAGGGTTTTATGTAGGGCAGTAACTGATCTACTGATCTGCTTTATATTTTGGAAAGATGATTCACTGGCAGTTGAGGATGGATTGGACAGACCAGCCTAGAACCAGGCAGACCAGCCTGGAGGCTGCACCAACCCAGGAAAAAAATGATACAAGTGCAAACTAAGTCAATGGCAGAAAGGAATTAATGGTCTGGGAACCACAAAGGAAAGAGAATCTAAAGGACTTATGACTGATTGTGGGCATAACAAAATGGGGAGCTGTCTCAGTGACTGCCAAGCATCTGGCTTGGTGGAGCCATTTCTGGAGATGCATTTGCTGTCTTGCTTTGAAATAGGAATGTTAGTCAAGGTTAAGAACTTGCTTTTCTCACTATTTTCACACCCCCATTTTATCTTTTATCCATATCCCCAGTCGTCTAAATCATGGCAGCTAAATGCCAAAGCAGGAGAGACTGGACAGAAATATCACACCCGCTAACGTTTTCATCCAGTGCAAGATATAAGAGATCTTTGGTGAGACTCCTTTTACTTTAGTCTTATTTCAAACACACACAAAACCAAAGAAAAATAAATGTAAAATTTAACTAAAAACAAAAACAGATATCAATTCTAGTATCTCTCTTTTATTCCATCTTCTTTTTTTTTAAAGAAATTCATTAATCATCACTTTAGGTAAGCCAATCAATTACATGATTCTACATGTAATTCAAAACCAAGATGAAGTACTGACACTAGACCACCACCTTCAGTTATATCAAACCCAAACAAATATATAACAATGTTTATTTCAAAGGATGTAGCTGTTTGTGGAAGAAAACAGCGTAAGAAACCATGGAGAATGATGACATGTCAATAGGGGTAATATTAGAACAGATGAAAGAAGACTAAAAAGGATACATAGACTCAAAATCACCTAACCAAATAAACATAGAAAAAATTGCCCTGCCAAAAATTTTTCTAGTTCAAGGATTTATAGTGAACTGTCCAATGTCTTTGCGGATGGGTGGGTGGGTGTGCATAAGCCTTTCTCCCCTTGCCAGCTTTGAGGCACATCATTCTTCCAACTGCCCTGATGTCTTCATATCCAACACTGCAGTTAACTGCAAAGCAGCATCTGAATCTCATGTTCCTAACTCCTTACAAAATTAAAAAAACAAACCCAACACTTCTATATTCCCATGCACAATCTTAAACTGGGCCTCAGACTCCTCCTTCTATTTTATATAAGGAAAGTATTACATAAAAATATTTTAACAGCTAGGTATACAGGCAAAGTGACTTAAAAACTGCCCCAAAATCCACTCTGGAGAAAAACAAATTATTTAATAGATGATGACCAAGTATACTGAAAAATGCTTCTCAGACAGGACAACTACAAAAATAAATGAAGCATCTTTTTGAACCTAGGGTTTAAACATTTGGATGTGTGGGTAAAGAACAGTCTAGTGATTTCTCTAAGTACCAAATAAGTCTTAGCTGGAGTAGCAAAGCTAGACCATTACACATCACATCGGCAGAAGAAAATCTGTGGCACAAAGCCTTTGCATTCAAGGTATCACACTTTCTGATACTTCTACCAACTGTTATTACTTCAGCTATTTTACGTAACACCAATCCGTGGCAACAATATTTCTGAATTGGACATTTAAAGTTAACTATCTCAACAATTACTGAAACATTAGCTTAGGGGGAAAGTATTGTGTTTTGAACAAGAAACATTCACTTGCTCCAGTTTAACAGTACTTGCCTTTATATTTTGAATAGGTAAACTACAATCTCATTTACAAAAATCAGTGCAATATTATCACTCAAATCTCTTTATTACTGACTTTACCTTTTTGGGGGAGGAATTACTCTTCTTAACTGCAGTGATATATTTGAAAGTCAGGGACAATTGGATTGGCCTAAAGGTTGTGAATTAAACACATTTTTGGCATTCATTATCCCACTAAGTGGAACCTTATCACCCGAGAACATGAATAAGTGTGGTTTTTTTTTCTTTTTTCTTTTTCCCTTTCAGCAGTTCCAACTGCTTCTCAAACAAACTAGGAATCAAACTACCATTAAAATAAATTGGAAAATGATTTGAAAACAACTGAAAAGATTTTTTTTCTTCTCTTTCCTAGCTGGCACAGAAGTGGAAGGCCGCCTTAGTGAGAAGTTGTCCCATTCAGGAAAGATAAAAAAGTGGTTTCTAAACAACTGCTTTGGTAACACAATGGGTCAGCAAAAGAGAAAGAAGGAAAAGGGAAAATCTGATAAAATAAGGTGCATACTTGTAAAAATGAAAGATTAAAGCAAAAAGTGAAGCTGTGATTTATGACTTATGAGCTATTACAAAATACAAAAAGTTTTTATATAATTGAAAAAAAGAAATGGATTGTTCTTGGCTAGTTGGACTAATATATTTAAGAATACATATAACCCTAAATGCCTAAGGTTCCTTCAGTCTGATAAACAAAACAGAAACACCACACAACCAAAAATAAACTACAAAAATAGATCATTATTGATTTAGTACCATTTCTACAATACTTTCCTTAAGGAATTTGAAACAAAAGAAACATAGAAGCATCATTTTTTTTTAATTTTTTAACTGCACTCTGAATTTTGTAGAAAATAAACAGTTCCTTAAGTTTCCATGAGTTTAATTCATGTTTTCCTTTAAGTTTTAACTCAATCTCTCCCAAAACCAGATTTTTAAAATGCACTTTTTGCTACAGAATGACAACCTTGCCAAATGTGCATTCAATCTGCATGTTTCTGCAGAGAGGTAATAAAGATACCAGTTCCATTAACATAATCAATACATAATTTACAGAGCTACCCAGATAGAACTGAAAGAGAACGAGTACGCCATTATCTTAGTAACTATAAATTAATAGTCGTTTCTGGAATTATGTTCCCACTTATATTATCTCGATTCTGACTTGTCAAGATAACATGAACATGTATTAAATATTTTTATACTTTAATATAGCTATATAAAGTATTTTTAAATGGTGATTTATTATCAGAATCTCCAAACAGGCATAAAAGTAAAATCAACTAAATCAATCATACATATGGAGAAAATGGCAGATAAAGAAATACAAGCACCCATATTTAATTATTTTTGCTTTTCCACCATGAGATTTAATAAGTAAAAATATATATATACAACATGTTCAGTGAAGATATGTGGGGTATATGTTCTAAGATATTAAAGTCAGAAGGGTCAGATCTTACCCACTACTGCTGCATTTAATTTTCAAAAATCCAATCTTTTTGACACTTTACATTAATAACCAATATTGGGAGGGGAAAAAAGCATGTGCTACCACTGAAATATCACTTATAGGACATCAGAATTAGGGTCATTTTCCCAGGTCATACCCAACCCACTCACAGATGGCATCATTGCCCCACCAACCCTTGGGACAACCCATCCCCAACAGGTTTGTCTGCCTCTTCACAGCAAGAAAAACTACATGAAAGGCAGCATATTTCAAATAAAAGAAACTAGACTTCCCTTCTGCGTGGTAAAATGTCCTAACTGGCTGGGGGCGGGGGGGCGGGTAGGGTAGGGGGAGGAATTTGTTTTTCCCCTAGTCGCTCCACACGGCATCTTTAAAACAGCCAGGGTGACGTATCAAGTGGCTAGTCAACTCCAACTTAGATGCATGGCTATAATTTTGCAGGCAAAACCACCACTCACTTTTTCTTATAATTCTAGCTGGTGGGTCCACCCGAGCAAATCTTCTGACCTTGGAGTGGGCCTAGGAGAAAGACGAAGAAGTCCCAGCGTAAAGGGGTCATTCTGCAGAGATTTCACCAGCAATGGGAAAACCTTCCTGGATACCTGGCTCCAGCACATCACCACCTCTAAAATACCTCCTGGATCAGTTTTCTAAGCCATGCAATGCTTTTATCAGAAACCAAAGCCTTTAATTGCATAATTAGGGATGTCACGTGCTTTCACCTTTACACTGCTTTCAATTCTGTCAGGTGTAACTACTATAGCATCCTAACTTTTCTTAGAGGAAACTTTCTCTGGCAGGTGGACTAGGGGAGGGAACTCAGATCTGACTGCCTAAAGCAAAAGGGAACAGGAGGGGAGACGTGGCCGCCAGAGGATTCTTTGTTTCTAACTCATGATTTGGCGTAAGACTGGCCCTTCCTTTCTTTCAAAATTATGAGATTAAAGAGACTGCCATTTTGGAAACAGGAAGTCTATAATCCTTTTTTGCTTGGCCATGCAAACTGGATAAGCCCAGTGTCTGTGCCTCAGTTTCCTTTCATGTAAGGTGGAGAGATAATGATAACTGCTACAAGATTCATTTAAAGTCAAATGAAATAGAAACGCAATACCTTTGGCAACATTAAACAGGTGCACAAATGCAAATTCAACTTTCCTCCATCTCTATTATTCACCTTATGTTGGAGAGAATGGTGACTAAGAGTTGAATATAAAAACTCACAGAATTCCTCTTAGGGTTTCCCCAGAGGAGGATACATTTTCTTCTCTACACAAAGAGGCCAGGCCCCCACAGAACTAACATTACTACTCAGGACTTTGCAGATGAGGAAAACATAACAAGGATACAATGTGCACACTTCCCCACCTTCCTGGAGAACTTCATCCATAATATAATGCAATTACCAGTTAGTAGGGACTTGCTAAAACCCAGATACCTATTAGGCTTCTTACATGTGTTACCTAATACCTCAGTCCTGGGAAGGAGATTCTGACCATTTGACTGGTAAGAAAACCGTGGTGGAGAGAGGTTTGACAGCACGCAGCTAAAAGCAGGCAGGATTCAAACTCAGGTCCATCAGGCGCTGGGACCCTCCTCTTTCACCACTGCGACATATCAATTGTGCTGACAGGTCCAAGGGCCTGAGACACTGACAGCTAAACCTAAAAGGACTGTGGCTTTTGCATAGTCTGCAAGGGGTGTGAAGAGTCACTTTTCCTTCTATAGACTAGCATGTTTTCAGCTATGAAAGGTACTTTCTAGAATGATGAATCAAGAGACAAAGAGTCCTGTCACTTCTTCACGGTATGACTTGGAATATGGCACTTAAGCTCCACGGGTCTTCAAGATGACAGGCTGGACCGCTGCAGTCTGGTGTCCTTGTCTGCTCTCAGGTTCCATGATCGTGCCCTCTGAGCTCACCCCACTCCCAAACGCCAAGCTCTTTCCTAACAAGACTCCCACCCCATCTACGCCTGACTTGTCAGGAAACCAAACTACCACCCCAGTCCAATTCTCTTTGCAAAGTGCCCTCTTAGAATATCTATTTTAAATTACCTTAAAGGGGAAATTTTTTTTGGTCGCTCGCTATCATTTAAGGATATTCCACTCATTAAAAGGCCTCGCACAATCCTCTTGACTCTCTCCGCTCCGGTTTTCATTACTATTCCTTTCACTTCATTTAGCATTACGGTTGAAGGAAAAAGTATAAATGGATATTTGAAAGTCATCTGATTGGGCATATTAAGGCTTTAGACTTTGTCTGTCTAGAAAGACAACTTTATGACAGTTATAATTTAGTTAAAATAAAAAGAGATGATAGAATCTACAAGGAATATCAGCAGACAATGAGCACTGAGGTCAGCGGGCGGGCACGGGCAGGGCTGGATTGCTAGAGCCCGAAGGGACGGGGGACACAATCTGGTAATGAGCTCTGGGTGATTTCATGAACTGAAGATGGAGAGGAGGACTGGTAACTGGATGAGCAAGGGAGATAGAGGGAAATAAAAATAAAGCAAACCGAACAGTATGGGTTTACTGCAGAAAAGAACAGAGAAGAAATGAAGAGTAAAGGCATTTCAGACAATCTGCCCCAAAATAGATTTCAAATAAAATTAAAGCAGTAGCTACACAAAACCAGACACAGATGGGTAGTTAACAGCTATATTCTCCTCCTTCCATCTTCACACTCTGTATCTACCTGTATTTCTAGACAACTCGGAATCCTCTCTGAAGCCTAGAAGAAATGCTTCTAGACAAACTTGCTGATGAGTGAAGCGATACAGAAAAAATCATCCCCTCATTCCACTAATTCCTTTGTAAACCCAAGCCTAGATTTACTATTTTAATTTAAGGATTATTAATAAATCTACTATGATTAGGCTTTCATAATGAAACATGAAGTATTTGTCTCTAGTTCCTCTCCCAAGAACAGACTGCTTTTGCAAAATAGCAAAGAACCTCAAGGACAACGACAAGACTTACCAAAAAATGGCAGAGGCTCTGAAAATTAATTAGCATCATTTTATGGTTGCATTATTTCTAAATTGGAGTTTCTGCAGGAATTTTTCTTTCAGAACTCTCCCCACATTGGCAAAGTCAAGTGGCACTTGGAATCAACCACTGCCTTGGCCAGCGTGAAGGCACTTGCCATGGAGGAACTCACCCCCGCAAAGACTTCTGCAAGGAACCCTCCGGAGATGGGCTCTGAAGCAGTGGCATTCAAATACATGGGTACTTAAAGGGGGATCCCTACTCTTTAGCCATAACCAAAAGGAATTTTCTGGAAAGAGCTATAGTCCATGGATGGTAAAGGGTGAGAAAACCTTTGAGAATAAGAGTAAGATACGTTTACTAGGCACTTCACATCTGCTAGACACTATTCAAAGAGTTTACATGAATTCATTTTTTATTTTCATTTTTATTTTGTGTGTGTGTGACGTACCAGGACCAGGGACTGAATCCTGGACCTCACATATGGAAAGCCAGCACTCAACCACTGAGCCACATTGGCTCCCCTGGGTTGGTTATTTCGTCTGTTGGCTTGTTTTTTTTGTTTTTAGGAGGCACTGGGCACCGAACCCGGGACCACCCATGTGGGAAGAAGGTGCTCAACCACTTGAGCCACATCTGCTCCCTGAATTCACTTTTTTTTTCTTTTTTTTTCTTTTTTTTTTTCTTTTTGTTGTTGTTTTTTTGAATTCACTCTTAATTCTCCTCTAAACCCTATGAATTAGGTATATGATTAACCCTCATGTACAGATAAAGAAACTGAAGCACAAAGTGATTAAACAACTTGCCCAAGATCTGGTTTAAAATCCATGCTCTTAACCACCATACTCCACTGCCCCTACTTACTAAACATTTGCAAGCACCTTCATGTTTCTGGAAATACACTAAATTGTACAGGAGGAAGGTGGGGGAGGCAAGGCCCTGCAACCAGTGAAAATGGGGAGACATAACTAAAAGAATGATTAGAAAATAAGATTTCTTTCTATGTCAGACACAAAGTCCATAGCTATAAGGAAAGAACTAACAAAATTGAAAATGAAAATTTTAACCTTCTCTACAGCAAAAGGAAAAAAAAATACCACCCACAAAAATCAAAAGACTGGGGGAAATATTTGCAACACATATGTCAAACAAAGGACTAATTTTCCTAATAATATGAACTGTTCTTTCAAACCTAGATAAACAAAGGAAATAAAAAAGCAATTCACAGAAAAATGAATGCAAATAGTTTATAAATATATGAAAAGATGTTCAGTCTACTTCATAAGTATGGAAAAGCTAATTACAATATCAATGAAATGCCAGTTTGTTTTTTCACACATCACATTTGCAAAGATAAAGTATTTAAACACAGGTACTCTAACTCTGCCACTGCCAAAAGTGAGTAAGTATAACTTCTTGAAGGGCACACTGGCAATATTAATTAAAATTTTCAATGTATGTTCCCTTTAACCAGCAAGTTCATATTCAGAAATTTAGCCCATAGACATAATAATATACATTAGCAAGATCATATGTACATAGGTGATCACCAAAACAATATTTATAAATAGTAAAACAAACAAGTAAATGAGGGGAAACAACCTGCCAGTGGGGGGAAGGGCTAAATAAATGACAAAACATACAATGGAGAGTAGAGAGTTGTTAGAAAAAAGATGAGAGGTTCTAAATGAGGATATGAAGGATTACTAGGAAATATACTTAGGGGGGGACAACCTAGAGAGCTCCCACTTAAAACAAAATAGATATCCACATATATGCACTGCCTTCTAAGAACAGTCCAGTTCGCTGCTGGAATATATTACCACTAGCTATTCGCACCTTCTCTAAATAACTGCAGAACAGATATTTAAAGAACAGTTGGAAGAGGTAATACAGTATCAACTTGTCCAGGGCATGGACCTATCTCGCTTTTATCTGGATTGGAGAGTTACCTGGATGGTGGTGAGGGCTGGATATGTGTAGCTTCAAACATCCTCGCACAGACTATTTTCTTGTCTTTGTGAATAATACCGTCAAGATTAGAGACAAGAGAAAATGTCTAGGAAATGTGAGTTGAAAAGTGAAAAACAACAAAGTTGGTAGATGGATTACTGTTTTTTTATAATCTAGTTTTGCTACATAAATTATCAGTTGCAGAAGATGTTAATGGTTGTTGATGCACTTTCATACTATAAACTGTGGTATGGAAAGGCTAGGAATTTGCAAAGATCATAAGCAGACATATATTACATGATTGGTCTATATTTTCCTAAATATCAAGAGAAGACAGCTGTCAAGATGTCTATGATACCAAGATAAGTCTGTTTAACCAGGATTTAAAAAGCATTTTAAGGATTTTTAAAAATGCACATAGTAGAAGAGTAAATACATTGAAGTGAAGAAAAATTTAACAGAGTTGCAGGTAGTTAGAATGGGAAAAACAGCTCCAGGAATAAAAGATGGCCAGAAATTCTACCCATTAGCCATGGGCAAATGTTATAAAATAGAAACTGTTTGCACGAGTGCAAAGTATCTTACTCTTACAAAACAAAATACAGTCTGAAGTTTAACATTATTAGGCACACAGAATCACCTAAACGTGATTACATAGACTCTCAGCTTCCATGAGACCCGTGAGCAGCTGGTCGGACTTCTTCCTCACTGTAATACTAGCCATGGCACACAATTGATGTGCAACAAAAATTTCTGCAGAATGAATGAAGATGCTCAGTGTTTTCCACTCAGAACGCATATTAAACTTCAGGCTTGGATTGAAAGTTCTTCCTCTAGGGTCCTTCCTTGACCTCACCGATATCCCAGTTAAATGTTCTCCTAATACCCCATGTTCTCCCTTCACAGCACTGATAGTGATTGCAAATTACTAGTATCTATTTAATTGTTTATTTAATGTGCTTCCACTGCTTGACTTTAACTCCATGAGGACATAGACCATATCTGTCTCCTTCCAGCACCCCCGTTCCTAGCACTGCTAAACGATGGATCTGCAGCAGGTATTTGTTGATTAAACAAATGAATGAAATCATGCATTTTTGTGTGTTCATATTTGTGTTTATTTACCATCTACTGCTTTAGGCTCTGGGGGTTCAAAGAAAGAGATCCCAAACTCTGTTCTCAGAGGGCTCTAGGCAAGTCAACAAATCAACTCAGTACTACCATTGCTGTGGTATAGAGGATATAGAAGGGATAAGAAAGACAAGGGTCATTTTACCTCAGGTGGGTCAGAAAAAGTCTCAAAGAAGAGGCACACTTAATCTTAAAAGATGAAAAAGTATTCGAGCCTTCATTATTATACAAAACTGACTTGAGAACCCACAATCTATGCTTAGAGGAGGTTCAAAGGGAAGCCGGGAAAATTGTTAAAGGTTTGGGAAATGCTGCTGAAAATAGTCCCAATACCTGGACAAATGGATGCACATGAACTGAAGAGGACTAGCCAAGGTAAGTTAAACTAAAGTGCCTATTCTTAAAGCAACATGCTTTGACCTTGGCTCAAATATTTGTACAGCTACAGGTTTGTATCTATCCCACCACAAAAATCCACCTGAGACTCAGGCAAATACAGACCTGGCCACACACTCACACATAAACACAATTTCTAATCCAAAGCACCCGTTGCTGTTAGGGCTGCTTCCAGGGGATGTAAGAAACCCCCTACCCAGTTAAACAGGTCCTGGTCCAGAGTTCTCATCTCAGAGCTGCAAAATGCTCTGGGGTAGTTCCAGGGCTTGGTCTGAGTCAGATTCCTTATAAAGTCCTTGAGTACGGTTCAGTGTGTAATACATGTGGCTCATATTTAGCTCCTTAAATAGGGAGTCTTGACAAGAAGTAGTTGAAAATAAGACCACCCAATCTGTATCAGGATATCCTGGCCAGGCTTTGATCTCATTCCATCAGCTGAAAGTCAATCAAGGGCACAACTTAAAAGTGTGCTTGCCCCATTAATATAAAGTATTGATCAACTCACAGTAATTACAATTTCTCAAAAATTCTAAAAAGTGAGAGAGAGGAGGAAATTCAGAAGTAGTTAACACCTTCGGAGTCAGGCACGGGACTAAATACTCTCCTGGCCTGAGGGACACAGGGGCAGAGGCAGTACCAAGAAGCCACCCCAGAGGGCTACTAGCCCATCTCAGTGGGATGTAAATATGCAAATCAGCAAGTATAAAAACTGGTTACATTTAACAGGAGCTATAAAATGGTATTATCATGTAACGGTTTTATTTTGAAGATTAAAAATGGTGTATAATGATGCAATACTTATGTAAATGACCTGTATGATAGTGGAGGAGGCAAAAGGGATTTCACGTTGATCATCTTTTTCTCCGGTCAGTTACACTCAACCATCACCATTCATTCAGCACTTAAATCTTCAAACAGGAAGACCATCAAATAACACCCAATGTCATTATCCCTAAATTGTCTTATGCTGAAGATCCGTGATCTTATACAAGTTTATTTCAAAGCATTCACCTATCTCCGAGGGGAAAAATAACCAAACCTGATCTGTGTACTTTTCAATACAAGCTTACTTCATTCCCTAGTGTTCTATTCATGAATATTTAACGGAATGAATTCCTTGTGACTTGTTTCACCTCAATTTTGAATAGAAGGGACTCCAAACTCAAGTTTATTTTGTTGTTCTTTAGTATCAACATCGCACGGATTCCCCAAGAATCTCCAATAATCTTAAAGGGGGCCATAAATTCTTTGGAATTTTTAAAAAGTAATTAAGTTTAATATTTCAATCTAAAATTTCAAAAATTTTATCCAGAACTTTTAGGAAGGGCAAAAAAAAAAAAAATATATTGCAACATCAATGACCTCAGTCTAAAAGGGTTGAAAATCAATTACCATATTTTGTATTTGGTAGTTTGAGTTCAAGTGGCATATTTACCTTTAATTCATAAGAGAAACCACAATTCGCCATTCTTAAAAGTTATAGCTCACCAAAATTTGATGTCAAAAATAATTTTGAAACTATTTTATCTTTTTTCAACTCACCCATCTTGTCGCAAAATTTAATGTGCTATATACACTCATCTCTTCCCCACACGCACAGCTTCCTTCCCACCACCCGCCAAAAAAAGAAAAAAGAAAAAAAGCAATGAAAGTCATTCTGAGTTTCATCTGGTTTTCTAAACCATAAGCTTCCTAAGAGCAAGACCCATGCTTACCATGTACACAACTAAATCCTCAAAACTCAGCACAGTGCCTGGGACCAAACAGGCACTGAAGAAAAAAAAAAAAAGAAAAAGGCATTAAATGATGAAATAAGCTCCTTCTACAGATCTACAGAGAGGAAATCTGAATCCTAGAGAACAGGGGTTAAGTGGCTTTCCAAAAAGTACACACAGCAAATCAGAGCTCGCCACTCTGTGACCAGCTCCCTACTACTGCTAATGTGTAACTCGAAATACTCATGACCAGAACTAATTGTTTCTGTTTTCATTCTCAAGTCTTTCCAGGAACTAATATGCATTCCCTTTGATTCCACATTTCTTCTTAACCCTTGCCTCATGTCCACAAAAAAAAAAAAAAAAAAAAAAAAGTGTATCTAACTATATATTGCACCCTGACAGCCAGAAAGCATTCTAAATACCGCAACTTCAGACTTCTATACATTGGCTATTGAATGAAGCATTCAAAGGTAACACATGATGGCCAGTAGCTAACCTCCAGCCAGTAACTTAGTTTTGGCTTTCTTGGAACTTGGTAGTGTTTGTGAATACATTATTGCATTATGCCTTTTTAATGTCTAAAAATCAGTGATACTAGTAATAAAGAGCATGTGTTTAACAAACGTAAAGCATGTGAGACATGCTAAGTCAGAAAAAATACTGAAAGCAATATTTTGTCTTATTCAGGCACTTACTGGACCTAATCTGATTTTTAATTTTTTTTTATTTTTAAAGAAGCTTTAGGTTACATGTTACCTCAAAAATATAGGGGATCCCATATACCCCACCACTTCACCCCCTATGCTTTCCCACATTAACATCTTTCATTAGTGTATTGCATTTGTTACAATTGATTGACACATACTGAAACATTGCCACTAACCATGAACTATAGTTTACATTATAGTTTACACTATACCCTGCACAATTTTATAGGTTTTGAAAAAATATAGAATGGCCTGTATCTGTTATGGCAATGTCATGCAGGACAATTGCAATGTCCCAAAATGCCCCATGTTACACCCATTCTTCCCTCCCTCCCCTCAGAACCTCTGGTGGCCACTGCCTTTATATCAATGACACAAGTTCTTCCATTGCTAGAATAATAAGTCTATAATAGAGTAAAAGAACAATAATAGAATAATAATAATAATAATTGTTCATTCCCCAATCTTGAGGATTTTGGGATGGTAATGCCCACTTTGTTTCTCTAATCAGGTTTTATTACCAAGGAAAAGAATACTATGGAAAAAAAGATGTACGAAATACTGGTACTTGGTTCTAAAAGCCAATATGTAGTCTGAAACAGTGTAATATTTTTAAAATTCCTGGTCACAGAAGCTCCTAAAATATGGAAATTTATGGTTTACCTTTTATGGACTCTTCACCTCTTTACAGGTTTTCACAACTACCTTGTATATGACTATATGGGGCTGTCTATAGTCAATGAGAATGAGAGCCAAGTAGCTCCTTTGTCCCTGTCATGTAAATTAATGTCCATTTTGACCCATCTCTCATATTGTATTGATGAGATAGGGAAATTCAGAAAAAGCTAATCGTGAGAAAGGTAGGAAAATAGTAAAATAATGACATGCCACAGTAAAGTGATTTTAATTTCTAAAAGGAAATGATATTCCTTACAATAATACACATTTTTATTGGGCTAAAGCCAATTCAATTCATTTTTCCCTTAAAAAGCAGTTAACACATACATGGATTTGCTAAACATAATGTATTTCATATAGAATTTTAGAATATGTTTGTGTGTTATGCACATCTCATTCTGTGTTGTGTTAACTGAATGGCTTTGACCTTTTGGGTTCATAAATATAAAAAAAATATTGTAATTAAAATGCCAAAATTTAATTCTAACAAACGTCACTATCATGAAAACGTCTTCTCGGAATGTCAATCTGTTTATAACTCACTTGGCCATACTTTGCTCAGGAGGCCATACTTGGCTCAGGAGGCCATACTTTGCTCTCTGTTCTTGCATGGATAGTATGTGTTTCCCAAGCCAAATTATCTTCATTCAAAAGTCTTAACATGCACACATGCACATGCAATTGACAGACATTTTTTTTTTTCCTTTTCAGGATTTTTCAAAACATTTCCTATCCATAATTAATTAAAATATATGGTGTCCAACAGTAGTAATTTTTAAATGTTTGCAATTATCTTGATAGATTTTGTAATCTCCCATAAGTCTTCCACAGGTAAATCACACTTGAATCTGGATTTATTTTTAATGACCAAATTATAAACCTCTATCACCAGACATCTAGAGTAGAAATGCTAACCCAAGTGTATGCTTCCATGATAATGATACCCCCAAGATCAGCCCGGTACTGTAGCTGTGGCAGGGTCCCCAGGCACCAGGATAACTGCTGCTTGATCATTAGCCCTGCAAAAACTGAAGCTACTGAAGTTTTAAAGAATTTGTATCTTACTGAATTTTCTTTCATCTCTAATAATTACTAAAGTGGCATAATTACATATACTAGGGGTAGAATGCAATGCATGCTAAATGCCCAAGCTGCCTAAAATTAAAGTTAAAAAAAAAAAAAAAAGCTATGATTCTACTTAGTTTTCAAAGATTTATCTTATGTCAGGCTTTTCTGCCAAGAGTTGCATAATTATTTAAACCATTTAAAAGCTTTCCTTACACTATTTGATTAATACTATAACAGAGCTATTTAAATGTACTAATGTTAACTAATGTTAACTCTAATGTTTAAGTTTTAATTGCTTTGTAATAATATTGTTGCAGAACATATTTTAAATCAGACAAGTACACTTCCATTACAACAAACAAGGTATATGCAATCCTAGCTAGTGCACAATATAATCCCTAAACAAAACCCAGGAACACATTTCAGATTTAATTGAAATGGGGTTAGAAAGTTGCATGCACTCCCCCCACCCACACACACACACAGAAGTAACTTCAACCTTTCACAGCACAATGGGAGTCAATGGGAAAAAATTTTAAATACATCTGGGAAAATTCTTAGCCAGAGGTTTGATTTAGAATATCAACCTTCTTATCAAAATCTCATTCAATTCAGAAGCATTCTGCAACACATTACTCAATGACAGACAATATTTACATTTTTAAGGATCTAAAAGGTGGCTAAGTATGATGAAAACGTTGCAAGTCTTTTGAAATTATTTTCTCTCTTAAAAAAATAACTAAAAATGGGACATGGTATCCATTATATCCAGCCATAGAGAATGTATTCTGTGGTAACAGAATTAATGACCAGCAATGTGAATTCTATGTCAGATGAATGAATAAAGCACATGAACAGGAAAAACAGGCCTTTCATAACATTCTTAATTGATGTTGGTAGAATTGCTTTTTTCTACTATCAAAACATCTTTCTCCTTATCACAGCTTTACGACAAAATGAAAACTCAAGCAAGTGTACTTAATACACATTTCAATTTGTGTCACAAGTATCCACTAGAATTTTCCAGGTCGGACAACCCTTACAAACAGCCTTCCTTTAAAAATAAAGGCAGGGAGGGAGGGGGAAAACAAATATATTTTCTATAAGATGAAAAGAAATCTCCTACAACATCCTACAAGACTTGCACTGGTTCAAATAAACAAGTAAAAAGAACTAAGTATAATTACCGGAAGCAAATATTGAAAAATTCTGTCATCACTGTCAAACGTCACTGCTGTCAATAAGAATAACTACAATGGATTTTAAGGGATATGGGAATACTCTGGCAAAACAAAAAAGAAAATTATTAACAGCTTGCTTTATAAAAAGCTGCTAATCTCAAATCCCTTTGTAATTTCATTTTTACATGTATGCTTTTATGTTCAGTATCTTATTTTTTGCCCTTTTATGGCTGGATGAATAAAAGCCAACACTCCACTCAAGCATCAAACAGATGTTTTTGTTTTTTAGGCCAAGTGGAATCTTATGAATTTTTGTGCCCTCCCTTTAAGAAGATGCTGCCAGAACCAGAAATCGTGAAATCCAGCGTTTTGGGAAAGACTCACTGGACCATCAGTTCTGGAACTTTGACTAGCGCTCATGGGATTCTTGCCAACTGTAATTGCTGTTTTTGTTTATGTCGGATGTCTGCTGATTGGACTATAATCAATTTAATGACTTCAACATCTAGTCAGTATAATTTAGAGGTGGTGCGGGGAAGAAACAGTCACTGGTTGATAGACAATGGAAGTACAACTGCAACTATCTTAAGGGGCACAAATGTCAGACACTGAGCTTCTGCAATGTTTCAATAATCGACATCCAAAAGTAAAAGCACATATTGCTTGCACACAGCAGAAAATTAAGACAACTTTTTGCCTTTAAAACATGAAAAAGAATATATCAGGTTCAAATCGAGTCATAAAAAATGGAACCATATTTCACCTATCTAAAAATAATTTTGAAGGAAAAGCCATATTGCCTTTTAATTAAAAGCAAAATATTACACTGTCCTAAAGCAACTGTCTTTTCACACAAATTCCATGGCCTTTTTTCTTGCCATGGCATCAGTTCCAAAACCGAAACTCAATCTCTAGTAATGATGTTATTTTTCCATTTAAGAAATAAAACACATGGAGTATAAGAGAACCACCCTCTCTCTCTTTTTAATTAAACTTCACCTATCTATATATAAGAAAATATATTTTGACGTTGACCAAAAAAAAAAGAAAGAAAAGAATATGTTTTCAAGTAAGGTCTGGAGTAAAAATTTAATGTTTCTATTAAATTTGGGGGCCAGTGCAGGCACTCTATGCTGGCTGTTTTAACACCTACAATTTCAAGAGCTTTTCCACTAGAGAATACAGCCTAATAGATAGGTTTCCTGACTTTCAAAAGGTTATAGACTTAGAATCCATTGCCTTTTCATTCAAATTCTACAGGTTACATTTATTCTTCAAATTGAGAACTGAATTTTTGCCACTTAATTTTATTTCTAAACAAATTACTTCTTTTAAAAAATAACTTTTCTGGTACAAAAGAAGGTAAATGGGGGGAAAAGGTCAATTGCAAGTGTGATAACGTCGAAATGTGCCAAGTTACAAAGGGTTAGCTACTGAGAGAGCCAAGTTAAACAAGGCGCATTTGGAGCTCTCTTTCTCCCCGATTTGCCCACTCCCCTCCAGAGGTCCCTGGTATGGGTTTAGGAACACCTGAGCGTCCAGATATCCTGATTGTGTCTCATGTTTAACTTGGCCATTTAAATGACTAAGTGCTCCCCACTCTCTCCCTCTCAGCTTTATAACTTGGCTCTTATTGAATATATCACACCTTTAAGTATGGACCACTTTTTCCTTCTTATAATGCTTTTTTGAATAAATTAAAAAAAAAAAAAAGTCCTTCATTATCAGGTAAAATAGCCAAGAAACTTTCAACAGAGAAGCACAAGAAACAGAAAAAAGGGCCAGCAAGAAAAGAATAGATCACAATTGACCAATTTGATGTAACTGATTTGCTGCCTCTAAAAACAACCTGACAGCAGAACTATTTTAAGTAATCTACTCAAAGACCATGCCAACTCTTAGGAATCAATACAAATATCCAAATAATATAAGAGGGGTAGAAGGGGTGACTCTCTCTTTTAATTGTCTGGCCACCCATTCCTCTAAATACTGGCTTTAACAATCTGTTTCATTAGGCAGAAAAGATTATTCTGAACATTCGCACCAAAGAAGAAAGTAAGTTTCTCAACTTAAGATGTGAAATGATAGCATTTTGAAGCTAGAGCTTTGGGAGAAAGGAGAAAATGAATTCTATGTTTCAAAATATATTTCTCAGTTTTCACAAAGAGAAGAAAAAATCTTTCTGGTGGTTAGCCATTTTTAATGTACTTAGGAGGTAAGCAGAGCACTTTCCACTGCGGCCAGAAATCTGGCACCCATTCTTGGGAGGTGTGCTATCAGGACAATTAGAGGAAAGTTTGCTGAAAACAGAAAACTCTTTGTGAGAAAAACAAAAACAATTATTAATTCAAAGTACTATATTTATGGAAATTCATAAAACAAATTAAACTGTTAGCTTGAATGCCTTTTCATTCAAATTCTACAGGTTACATTTTCTTAGTTCTTATTTTTAAGCATTTGGCTGAAAATACAAACTCCAAACTTAACTGTCATTTTGTTTTAATGTTTTTACCTGCCTATGTAAACTACTCTCCTGAGATGAGTTTCAAATTATGATATCAAAAGTGACAGCCATATCAGAAATACCTTTTAAACCTTGTGTGCTAAGGAAATAGTATGCATGCAGGAGACAAGATGAAATTGAATGCAGAACTTCATGTTTTATTTAGAAAGGCACATTGCATTTTCATGGTTTCCAATGCCTCCTTCAAGTTGGCTTATAAAGTAATCTACCAGGTTTTGAAACACTATCACTCATCTAATAAAATAAGAGTTTTCCTAACAACTGCACAACTACTAATCAGTTTTCATAAAAGAAACTTGAATCAAGTCTGCGTTTCTACACCTGCTCAAATTATCAGTGTTGCTTACTGATTATGATGATGCCAGAAGAGTTGTCATAACAACAGCTTTCCTATCATCCAAGCTTGACCCTTCCAAACCACATAATGGACAGAATCTATATATCCAGAACATTCCTAAAACACATTTGTTTTATGTGTCCAGGAAGACACAGGAAAATCAAAATACTGAAGAAAAGACTAGGTATTTAACAGAGCCACCCAGAATGCCATTCTGCTTCTCCAAAACCGTTACTAATATCACAATTACCCATTTGATATAGCTCATCTAAAAATGTCTTTTTCCAGGCAAATGCATACCCTGAAGGAAACAAATAAGCTCTTCAGTGAGGACTGTACTATTTTTATTCCCGTCTTCAGCTTCTCACCCCCAAAGCCCAGCCAGCCCACCTGAGGCCACTCGCTCTTCTGGGAGTCCTCCAAACAGCTGAGGGAGAACACCAACTGTGTTCAGCGCCCACAGAAAATCGAAGTTAAATCTTTGCTTTTAGTGTAAATATTTTATTTATAGCTTGGCAGGTGAAACACAAATGTGTTTTCAGGGAGAAGATATCTGAGTGTTTTAGCAATATGACAATGAACAAAAGAATAAAATACCCTCCCCGTTTCTCGTTTTTACTTAGCATTTCGGCTCCTGAACCTAAGATGTGCACAGGTCCCAGACCCAGGTATCTCACAGTTCGACTTAGCACTGCGAATACCGCCAACTGACGGCTTCATTTTACCGCCCCTAAAACCCTACGGCCCTAAGAAATCCTCTAGGAAGTACGGGAACACATGCATTCACAATCAACAGAAGTTTCATTGTGAAATCATTCCTAAGGCAGGTGAACCGGCTGCTCAGAAGATACGGATGAGCAAAACTCCAAATTGTTCAAACTTCAATAAACTTTTTTTTTTTTTTTTAATAAAAAGCCTCCCAAATTAACGCAAGGGATTTCAGCTTTTCTGAAGCTCTTTCAAACGGGGCCGACACCACATGCTATCCTACTCAAACTCAGAAAGTTCTTCCTTCCTAATGACTAGGACGATGTTTGTCCTGGTACTTGGCTAAACGTTGCTTTAAGGAACCAGAGTCTCGCGGGCAAGTTCCCCCAACCCGGGCGGCGCCCAGGGTTACCTTGACACCCGCACACACCCGTGGCGTTTATTTTTTTACTACCGACACTTGAATCTTTCAGGCCCGAGCTCTAGGATTCCCTATAAAATGTGCAGCCCACGTGAATGTAAATTACCACACACCCTAAAAGAGAAAAAAAACTGTGTCGAGACACATGTCAGTGATTCCCCTCGTTTTCAAACTAAAACTTCTCAAGGGCTCAGGAAAGGAAAGCGTTTCAGCATGCGAGGCCCTCCCCCACGCCCAGAAGAAAGGGCTTTGTGTGCGGTGAGGGCTCCGTTAATCGAGTTCATAAATACACATGGGCCCGGGGCTGGGGAGCGGGCTCGGCCCACCGCGTCCCCCACGGCCCAGCGGAACCCGCAGCCAGGGTGGCAGGAACCTAGGCAAAGACGAGCCACGACGGGCGCGCGGCGGCGGGGCCGGGGACGCCGAGGAGGAAGAGGATGCTGCGCCGCCAGGGACCAGA
>JAKSZT010054515.1:2389470-2445228 GCA_026826555.1 Tolypeutes matacus
AAAAAAAAAAAAAAAAAGGGAAATTTATTGCTTGCCTTTGCATTGTCGGACTTTTAAAAAAGTGCCGTTGATCTTTCCTAGACTCGGGAAATCTTTTTTAGGGCAACAGCAGACCTGCCAAGTCTCACTTGTTTGGAATTGTTTTTAAGGCAAGTTTGGACTCTTTTTTTTTTTTTTTTTTTTTTGGTTTTGTTTTCGCTTAGAGAAAGTCGGTGATGCTGAAGAATGCCATAATGTGATTCAAATGAGACAGCTTAATTTCACTCCTTTCAGTAACATGCTTAAATGGCCATAGATCTTTGACCGGAAAATAGAGCTTTCTCTTGATTTTTAAAAAGAGCAAGAGGTAAGAAAATATTCACTTAAGAATATGAGAACAAGAAAATAGTTTCTAAAATACTTAGAAATGTTTGCAGATTGGTGGGGGATTTGTTTTCGGGTAGCTTTGCTTTCTAACTTTTCACCTGCTGCCGTCCTAAAACAACAAACCGTCACCTCTTTCCTTCTTCTAACTTATCCTAGGATTTTTTTTTTTTTTTTTTTCTCTCTTTATTGATTAGACGCCCTTCTCAAGTCATAGAAGTCAGACCGGACTACCAAAATAGAGCTTAGATTCTCAAGTGTTTGTAGAAATTAAGAGAGAAGAGAGTTAATTAATTACACGAATGGGCAGAATTTAGTACACGTGTTGGTGGTGTTAACCATATTTAGAAATTCCCCATTCTGTAAAATTAATATACAGCTGCCAATGAAGGGACCACTCAAAGTCATCAAAACTTTGAGTAAGTAACATTTTTTCCCAATCTCACCTTTAAATTGCTTTGACCCTAAAGTGGGTAGCTGCAGATGCAATATTTTTTTCAATATCTTTGATATAATTAAATGAGTTTTCAGTCCATCTAGAGTAATTCCTAAAATAAATATCCTGACAGTCAAATATAACTTTGCATGGTGGTGAAATAATAAAACATACAACTTTAATTCCAGAATATATATTGGAATATTCAGAATTCTAGATTTTATAGATAACTTTAGAAGCATTCAATTTCACAGAAATCATTCAGAAAGGAAAAAAATGTATAAGCTCGCAGTTTTTACAAAGCTTTGCCTTCATGTGGTAGCCATATGTGTTCAGGATACTGTATCAGGTATGTGTGGTCTCAAGTTATGAATGGTACTGTCTGAAATAGCCATGGTATCTAAACCTGTTTTTATTGGTATGTGAAAAACTGTTAACTTGTTATGAAAGTGTAGCTTAATTTGATAAAGTTGTTTTCCATGTTGGCTGATGTATTTTGTTTCTTCCTTAGTACCACTTTGTCTTCTTCAGTGTGTGATTGTTCTTTCACTGCCCAGTGTTAATATTTCTCTTACCTTCCTGTATAAAAGATGAATAAAACCCTTAGACCAGAGAATGTAGAGAGAATGTAGATCTGGCTCAAGAGCCACACACACCCATTTGAGATAGCACTGCCTAATATTTCCAGGAAAAGTTAAAATACAAACCACCCAAAAGCCAAAAATATATCTGGCAAAATATTATTCTATACAGATAGGGGGAAATGTTTTTGAAACATTTCTTTAGGTACTTAAGTTCAATATCAAATGAATGAAGGAAAAATAAATCACTAGTTATATCCCTGAACATGAACTCCAAAATCCATCCAAGAACCCAAAGCTATCACCTCCTCTAAGCAAAATGCATCAACTTTGGGAGGACTTGGGTGTCAATGTTGACAATGGGGTGATAACACATAAAGGAACACGGAAGAGGGATTTAACTGAAAGCTGGACAAGTATTTTTTTAGCACTCATTAAGGTGTCTGGAAGCCCAAGACAAACATATCATCCATCTCACCTTTTGGATGGCCAAGTATTACCAACTTAGTACAAAAAACTCCCACTGATTTCAGCATCCCTACCATTATATTCCGTGTAAATCAATTACTTGGAATTGTTGAACACTTGGCTTTCATGAAGCATTGCTGAATAGACTCACAATGACTTTCCACACTTCTTATGTAAACAGATATCAAAAAATATAAACTACCCAGTACATATGATGAAGGTAACACAGATGCTAAAGAAAGCAAACTGTCTCGTCATTCTTTTGCCAACACAAGAGAACATAATTAGCAATTGCAAATATGTAAACATGCATAATTAGTAAACATTTTTTTCTTACATAATAAAATTTATTTTGGGGATAGTGAATCACTATACAGTCAATTATTTACCTCCCAACTTTTAAACATATTGTTCCCATTCTCAAATTAAAACCAGAAATTCATCTACAATCAAAATGTCATTCATTCAACAATTTATTGAATGACATCATCCATCAAATTATACTATCCACCTAGTAACCTATCATTTCATGAATAAACAGAAAAGGCAAATATATAAAGCTTATAAGTTTTAGGTATTATGTACAGAAAACCTGAACAAAGTTTAAAATGATATAGTCTCTCCAGTACTCAGTGCCTCCATCAAGAACTTAAGCATCTACATAATTAAACTGTCCATTTCTTATTAATGCATATCTTTAACTCCCAGCTTTTTCTTACACTGACTCCATAGTATTCACTTAAAGATATTTTGCATGTGAAAATCTTGCATCAGTGAAACAAACAGAAACCTGGAACTGAGGATCTCATTTGAAAAAGATTAACTTTTTTTTCAAATGTTAATTCCAACAATAAAGATATTGCTAAAGGAGGGATTAATGTTAAAGGAATTTTGTGTCCATGAAACCTGACCTCAAAGGAATTAATTACAGAAAACATATTAGGTACCAGTTCAAGTAAATCTTCAATTTAAAGTGTCAGTTGCAAAGCATAAATCTCTTTGATAAGTTTTAAGTCATAGTGTCAAAGTTGCAATCTGGAGTCCAAACCAATTACAACAAGAATATTCTCCTCATAATTTTACGTAAGTATCTTCTAACATACATTTTACTTTCTTCTACTTATCTATTTTATGTAATGTTTTCATGTAACATTTTTAGATTGCTTTAAAGGCCGATTCCAGTGGTTTATTTGTGTTTTGGTTTTTGGTTTTTTAATATTGCTAGTTTATTTCAAATTAGTTTAGTATCTGCCTGAGTAAGCTTACTTCACAGAAAGCTTTCTTTTAAGGTGGAGCAAATTTTAAAAAGACCTTTTAAAGTTATATGAAGGGGGGAAGTTCCATCAAAAGCGTCACTAGTCTAACCTGTGTGTGTGTGTATAAAATATAAAATATACACACATATATAAGTGCCTGCCCATGTGTATAATATATGTATGTGTGGATATATATGCATACATCTATATACTTATATATGTTAGAACAATGTGTAAAAAGCTTTTAAATTAACATTTATTGACAGATGTTTATCAACATTTGTGTGAAATATCATTGATGCATTTGGGAAGGCAAAGCTCTATTCCCAGTTTCCTTACTTGTCCACCATATAATCCTCAATAAGTTACTTGATATCCATGCCCTATATCCATATCCATTCCTGTCCCCTCACACCACCTCTTAATCTATAAAATGGGTAGTAATTTTGACTGCTAAAGCACTTGAGGACTTCACATGGAATATTCTATAGTAAATAAATATAGCATAAATATAGCAAATATAGCATTTTACTCTATTTGAATAATAAATTCTTTTTTCAATCTGTTGCTGTTTCACTGGTTTGTTTACATGCTATTTTTTTTTTACTTTCATAAAATTTGAGTCACTAAGTCCCTTTTGAAAAAAATCTGATATATATTCTTAAGTACTTTGGCATTTTGTGGTGGACTCTAACAAGGAAGGTGATGTTTTAAAATGCATAATATGCACTATTCATTTATACTACATTAATATAATTCAGTGATTTTAATTTTTTTATTATAGCATGTATAGAAACATTTAAAAATAGATGTTTGTCACTCTTTTTTTTCACTGAGGCTTTTATTAACCACACAAAAAGTTCTTATTGATCCACTGAAGTAATTTAAAAAGAGAGAAAATCCTTTCTTTACCATAGAAATTGCAAAATGAAAAGATAGTTCTTATGCTATGATGATATTTACAAGGAAAGAAAAGGTACTTTTGAAGGTATTTTTAAAAGGTGAGGCATCATCTCAAGAAAATAGATTGCAGCATATTAGAAAAAAATAGGTGGTATTTGAGTATCCTAAAGAATTAAGGATATGGGTAAACAATCTACTAACAAATAAATGAGCATGTAACATTAAAGCGAGACCAAAAAGGAATAAAGCTGTTGACAGAAATCAGATTCATCTTTGTAAGTGTTGTTAATAGGTATTTATAGAACTTACTGGCACTTACTGAAAACAGTCACTGTGAACCACAGAACTTATAGATAATGAAAAAAAAAAAGAAAATAATCACATTTCTTATAATGGTACATTTTGATCCTCCCATTTAAAAGTTCATAATAAAATTATGCATGAGTTATATGTAATTAGATAATGGTGCCTATGGATAAATATGTTTAACATTTTTAGATATTGCACAAAATTGAATTAATTTTACACATTTCACATAATTAATGGCCCCAAATTTCATATTTACATTTTTGTACTGATGAGCAGAGTCAAATAGATTTCTTTGGTTGGCATAGCTTAACCAAATATCATTAGATATAATTAGAATACCAGAATATCTGGTATTCATAGTTCACAAACACTGAAATATTGGTCATCATTAAAATCTGGAGATAATTAAAAGCAACCCAGTAACAAAAAAATGGTTAAACAAGTATTGGCTCCTTTTGAAAAAAACAAGAAAACAAAAAAATTAGTCATGAATATAAAAACTCTTCTTTCCATTAGTAATACTTTGAAGGTCGAACAAAATGGTAACTACAGTTAATGAGAAGGATAAAATTCAACTTAAAGTTTTTAAGCGAAGGAAACATAACCATCCATGACCATTTGGAATTGAATTGAAAAAAAAATTATAGATACCTCTTTGCTGTAGTATAGTGGTGGCAGAGAAAATAGGCGAATACAATTTCTTTCCCTTAAAAGAAATGGTGAGTTCATAATATGTTTTTGTTGCACCTTACTTTCAAAGAACTCAAAGCACTATAACCACATTTGATCCCAAATAATTTTTAAAGATTTTTTCATTAGACTTTATGAAAATAGAGTAAAAATTCTTATAGAGCTGGGATTTCAGAAAAGGGTAGACATTCATTATACAGACTTTTTTATGTTATAATGAAAAAGAAATACAGTATATACCAAAGGTATGGTATGAAAGTAACAGAATTTTAGGCAAAGAGAAATTTTTTCATGCCTATTGGGAAATTGTTTAGAGTTAAATATAATAAACTTTCTGCTGTCCTAGAGGTTGGAAACGGATGTTCCTTATTATATGGATAATAACAATTTGCAAAAACTTAAAACATAGTAAATTCACTTATCCATGAAGTCTGACTGAACAGCACCTAACCTGCCTTTGATAATTCAGAAGGAACTTCATAAATTTTTGGTACTTTGGAATTAATATTTATGAACATTTATTACCACTGTAATTAAAGCTTGCAGAGGTGTCAATAGAGAACTCTGCTGAGAGAATGCAATATAAACCAAGTGTTAATTGTGTACAGGCATTCCATTCCTGTCTGCCTACAATGAAAGTATTACTATTTTCAATTATGATAGCTTCATTCTCATAAATATAAAATTCCCAAAAGTAAAGAAATTTCATTGCATGTAAGTTTTTTAACCTATATTTCTCCTATTTTAATTCAGAAGACCATGTGAAGGCTTCTCAGGACTCATAATCATAACCCCTCTCTGGTGTTTTCCTAAGAATTCCAACAAATTGGCCAAATACTGGTGAAGATAGAGGTAGATATGGGTATGAGACAAAGAAAGAGTGATGACTCAGTCTCATCTTTGGCACCAAACAGACGCATGCCACTGATGCTATTTGCCCCTAAACACTGGGGTTCTCCTACACTCAATGCCTAATAGTTGGAGTGAATATCCTTTAAAAGGAAAATTTCTAACCATACAGTTCTGATCAGTTTTTACATATAGTTTTGACCCTTTTTTATGGCTTTTTCCCCCTTTTTAAAAGAAAAAAAAATATGTTCTTTGGCCAATGGGTTTCAAAACCCACATTTGTTTTTGGTTTGGGGTATGTATGTATGAGAGAGAGAGAGAATCAAGTCAGTGTGAATCCTAGAAACTTCATATTTATGAAAAGCAGTTTCTATTTCACATCATTCTCCCTGCCACATTCAAACTACATTATTTGAGTAGTTTTCTCTGAGGTTATCAATATAGTATTATCACTCCCCACATGGTAAGCTTTGCTTTGCTCTTTTGTTTTCATATCCTACCCTTCATTGCTTTTCTTTACCTTTTAAAGGGTCCTGTCCCCTCCTGCTATCATTTAAAGTGAGGAAGATGAAAGTTAAAATGTTTTCTCCACTTTTCTTCCTCCTTTTCTTTATTTTTTATTAAAATTGTAACATAAAAATGTCACTCTGAAGAAAAGCCTTGGGTTCATCATTCCCAGCTCCCCTTCCCTGGGAGGTGAATGCACTGCCTTTTCATCAAGTTGGACTTGCTTTTCCATAAGGCAATAAAAAAACAGTCTCAACAGAGGTTGCCAGTTATAACTTATGTATAAAAAATGGAATTAAAAATGTTTGATGAGGCAGAATCCGTTCCACAGGGATCTCCCCAGATTTCCCAAGTTTTTATTTTCTCTTTGCCTTCTTCTCTCTCTCCTTAATTTTGTCTTGCATGATTCTCTCTCCCAAACATACCTTTAGGAATTTAAAGGGGCCTCCTTTCCTAATTTTCCCTTCTTTTTTTCCCCTTTTTAAAATTTTGTATTCCAGCATGCCTCTGCTTTTATCTTTCTATTGATTTTGTACCCTGAGCAGTATGCGCATATTCATTATAGTTGAAAGCAATCCACCTTCTTCTCCTCTGATGCATTCACTGCCTAAGACCCCAGTTCTGGGTGACTGTCCCCTTTCCCTTGTGGCCTAGATCTATGGGCTGGTTTTGAGTTCATTGCAATATACATGGATGTATATTGCCGGCACAGAAGCACGCCTATGTCTTCAATCTTATCTTTCTCCTTTAACGATTTACCGGTCTTTGAATTGACCAGTTTTCCCAGTCACACCTTCTAAAACCCCATCTCACACCTTTGGTGGATTAGCCCTATGCTTTCCTGGTTTTAAATCAAGAGCATGCCCTGTTACGTAGCATGCCTTCTGGGTATTCCCTAGAAACTCTACCTATCTTCCTTCTGGTGAATGTATTAAGTACCTTTAATCTTTCTCCTATTTATTACAGTGCTGAGTGATGTGTCAGCTATTAATGCATACTACTTGCAATCTGACAGCGTAAATTCTGGCAGAAGCTTTTACCGATGTAACCTGTTGGCCTGAGGGGTTCAGGTTTCTCACATTCTTTTCTGTTTAATCTTCCAAAACATTTCAATAATTCTTTTTTGCATGGACTGCATTAAAGTGCTACTTTTTCCCCCTGAAATCCTTCCATGCTTCTTCCCCCCCTTTCCCCCTTGCTCTACCCCACCCAGCTCCCCACCATCAGCCTATATATGCCCGAAGTACCCTCAACAAGCATGTGCATGTTCACTGTGGTAGGCAGCTGCTACCACAGCTGACCCCTGCCTGCTGGTATTCACACCATTATGGAATCCCAATGCCTTGGGCGGGGGCTGGGCCTAGTGAATTGCTTCTAACAAACTGAACCTGGCAAGAATGATGGGATGCCACTTCTGAGTTCCTATAACAAAGTTCATCTTGCTTGTGCATGCTGTCTCGCTCTCGCTCTGTTGCACTCTCTTGACTCTTCTCACTTACTCGCTCTGAGAGAAGTCAGCTGCCCTAGAGAGAGGGCCATATGACAAGGACATGAGGGAGGCCTCCCACCTACAGTCAGTGAGGAGCTGAGGTCCTCAGTCCAATGTCCCACAAGGAACTAAATCTTGTCAACAGCCATGTGAGAGTTTGGAAGCAGCTCCTCCCCCAGTCAAGCCTTGAAAAGAGACCCCACCCAGGTGACACCTGGTTTCCAGCTTGCGAGAGACCCAGAGCCAAAAGACCCAGCCAAGCTGCTCCCAAATTCCTGACCTGCAGGAACTGTGAGATAATAAATGTTTGTTGTTTTATATCACTTAGTTTTGGGGTAATTTGTTACACGTCAATAATAGATAATACACATGGTATTGTAAATATGGTTTACCTATCAGACTCTTTCGTTAGCCTGTATAAGTTGAGGCAGCATTCTAATGAAGTAGTGAACCATAATATTGGCTCAAAAAATATTTATTGAATGAACGACCTAATAAGGACTTCCTTTTTCTCTAAAATTTCATTAATCACCACTGCTGGGGGCCCAAAATGACAAATGATCATGCCATCAAACCATAAATGAATTCTTTCTAAATTCCCTGAGAAACCTATCCAGTAAAGGAGCAGACCTGTCGCTAGAAGTTTTAGTATTCTCTTTCAGGGAATTTTGTTTTTCTTTTTAAACTTTTCATGCCAAATGGATTCCCTTTTTAACACAAACTCTTTAAAATAATAGTCCAGGCATAAACATTAACCACTCTTACCTTCTTCCCAACCACTTGCCATCTATTATAGTCCATTATCTAATAAAAAATGTGTGAATACGTGAAAGTGTATGTTGATATGACATTGATGAACACTTTTAGGCTAAAGAAAGAAATATACAAAGCTCCTGGTGCTGCTTCTGGCACCCGGAATAAAGTCAATGAATGGTAGTTCTCTTTCTGCCACATGTATTTTCCGATAGTAATTCTAGCTTTTTCTCCTGTAAGGCTTTACACTTCTGGTACTAATTATTATGAACATTAATCTTCTCGGCTACCTACATATTTATTTATTATTTATTTTCCACCCCAACAAAAACTCACCCATTAATCATAGTCCTCACAATCTGTGTGTTGTGTCTTTGTTTGTTTGTTTGTTTGTTTATAAACACTTGGAATTTCCCTTGAGCTTGCTTCTCTCTTGTTTCTCTCATTCCTCTGACCTGGTTGAGAAGGAGGTGCCCACTAATAACTCTGTTCTTGTATTCCAGATTTTCCCTTGAGCTCCTCCCTCCACCCCATCTTTGCTTGTGTTCCGAATGTCTTTATCAAGTTTCTGGCTTTCTCTGTCTTTCCTTTTTCATGGTCTCTTTCAACATTCTTTATGCTTTCTGCCCAACCACCTTAAAGGTTTTCTGTCTGAGTCCCCTCATAGTGAACCTCATATTTGCATCTCTCCCTAAATTGAAGAACTTTCCAAGACTGTTTTTCTCCTTTCTCTTTTTCTGTCCATTCTGCTTCATGTCAAATGTCGTTTTTTAACCACGCATCAATTCAACACACATTTATTATGTATTTATTCTGTGCCTGGCACCGCATTAAGTACAAAGGAGGCAAAAAATAATAAATCAGATCTTTGTTCTCAGGAGTTCAAGATCCAGCAAAGAAGGGAAACTTCTAAAAAGACTGTTATAAAATTTGATAAGCAGATTCCTATGAGATTAATCAAAGTGCTTGAGTGCACAACGCATGGAAAGATTGGTTCTGCTTGAGACGGTTGAGGCAGGCTTCGCAGAAGAGGTGGCACTCGACTTGGGGCTGGGAGGATGAGTAAAGTTTTGCCAGACAGAAATGGGAAAGCTATTTCAGGCACACAGCTGAATTAAGGCATGGGTGTGCTGCGGCCCTCCCAGATGGTTTTGCAGGTTTTCACAAGGGGTTCCATGGAAGATGAGATCCACCCCATGCTCTGCTTGTCCCGACCTGCGCCCTGGCTCAGGGTTGTGTCAGCCCAGAGAAAGGAGCGGAGATACCCTACAGCCAGTAGTATGAAAGACGTGGCATGTACATGGCGGGACACTGTGCAGCCAATCATTTCTGCCCTTGTGCTCCTGTGCTCTAGAGTTGAATTACCTAATCATGAGCCTTTCCAATTTTAAATTTTTCATAGATCAATACACACGGCAGACATGTGACTAGCCTGTAGTGTTCCCAGGCAAGTAGCTCATTCCATTCTCTTCCATCTCACTCACATGATGTTTCTCAGTATACATAACACAATGTCTCTTTAGCCATACAATTATCTCATCTCCAGCTACCATATCCAAATAAATATTTATTACACTTGACTTAAGTAAAGCTATTAGCATAGAGTCCCATCAGAAATGCTATCTTATTTCTCCTTCTATTACTTTCTAGATGTTTCTTCTAAAAGAAAGCTTTGTAAAAGTGACCCGCTTCTATGCCCCCCACACACATACACACATATCCAGACTTCTCAGAATTTCAATAAGCCATCTATCTTGGATCATAAAATCTATTCTTTTTAGAACTGAGAGAGAACCAAGAGGCATGAGAACTAATAGTATGCCTCTTATTTACTGTAATAGAAACAAAGTCTCAGATGATAGGAATTGGCTCCAAGTCACAGAGTTAGGTAACCAAAGAATCATTCCCACTTATTTTGTAAAAAAAGAGATGTATAATATAGCTCCAGTGAGGACATTGTTAGTCCTTCCATATTGTCAGTGAATCATCTGATCTTCCTCCTATCAGAAGCTTGATACAGGACACGTTTTCCCTTTGCTAACTACTTTAATTTTTAACTTTGGAACCTCTGCAGACCTAGAGGAAACCAACACATCTTCCAACAAGGTACCCTTTATTGCCTTTCCTTTTTCGGATGCTAATTTCTCTACTACCAGTTATTTCCACACCTGTGATATTAGTTAGCCTCTCTTCCTGTGAGGTTTGTGATTTGCACACTGTTGGTTTTGGCAACTGCTATGTTTAGAAGTTTCCCAGGCCCCTCCAGAAAGGTCCCATTTGCTCCAGTCGGGCTGAGCTCCCCACCCTCCTTCAATCCTCCACTTGCTTGCACCCTGGCCACTGTTCATTGGTCTGCTGACCCCGTAGATGGCATGAGAGCTGGGTCTCCTATAAGAGAGAGCTCCAAGTCAACTGCAGGTAACTTTACCCTTGCTATTCTTTCCTAGAAGTTGTATTCATATTTTTTGAGAGCACTCCACACAGAGGTTCAGCTTTTTTAAACAATTTGAGGAAAGTGAGCATATAAATACAGCATGAATGGATATAATTTTTTTTCTTTTTAAAGATTTAGATTACATAAATGTAACATCAAATATATAGGGATTCCCATAAACCCCATACTTTTCCTCATTAACACCTTTCATTAGTGTGGTACATTTGTAACATTTGATGAACAGAGTTTGAAGCATTGCTACTAACCATGGTCTATAGTTTACATTATGGTTTACACTTTTTAACTGCACAATTTTATAGGTTTTGACAAAATGTATAATGGCCTGTATCTGTCATTGCAATGTCATGCAGAACAATTTCAATGTCCCAAAAATGTCCCATGTTACACCTATTCTTCCCTCTCCCTCCCCTTAGAACCTCTGATGGCTACTACCTTTATATCAATATTACAAGTGCTTCCATAACTAGAATAATAATAAATCTACTTTAGTTCATAATTGCATTTCCTGCTTATGTTTGTTCATTCTTCAATCTTGAGGATTTGGGGATGGTTATGCCCAATCTGCTTCCAGTTGAGACAGGGC
This sequence comes from Tolypeutes matacus, assembly GCA_026826555.1. Lineage (NCBI taxonomy): Eukaryota > Metazoa > Chordata > Mammalia > Cingulata > Chlamyphoridae > Tolypeutes > Tolypeutes matacus. Next base: position 2,401,113 of record JAKSZT010054515.1, read on the forward strand.
TTAGATCCCATGGGGCAGATGAATGGAACTGTCTTGTTTTGCGGGGGGGGGTAGTTTTGTCTATCATCATCCTTTTGTTAATTGTTGTGGGTGAGTCCAATAAACTGGAGGGTAGGTGTTGGCTACAACTCTACTGAGATTCAGGGCTCAACTGGCATATGAACTGCCAGAAGATTTAAATCTCTGGAATACATATTTAATGGGTATAGTGCTAATTATAGGTTCAAATAAAGGGGCAGAAGAGCCATGTGTAGTAAAATTATAAATGACTCTAACTCTGATACATTGGGGGGATAGGTTATCATATATTCCAGGTAAAGCCCACTGACAGGATGCCAAATTGCTGGGATTTTCTGCCCTGCCTATAGTGTTTAGATGTCTCTAGAGTCCTCAGGAACCCCCTGCTTGAGGCACTGTTTGCTGTGGCAGTCAGTGAGTTCCTCCTGAGATGTGCATAAGTGTAACCTCTGGAACAACCTCCTGATTCACTTTGAAATCTCTTAGCCATAAAAGCTCATTTGTGGGGAGCGGACGTGGCTCAGGTGGTTGAGCTCCTATCTCCCAGGGTTGGTTCCCGGTGCCTCCTGAAAAAGCAAAAATGAACAAAAAGCAAAACAAGTGTAAAAACCAATTTAGGGAAGCTGATGTGGCTCAGTGGTTGAGTGCTGGCTTCCCACATATGAGGGCTGGGGTACATTCCCAGCCCCTGGTACCTAAAAACAAAAAACCCACCTCATTTGTATTTAATATTTCCCTTTTGGTTTTGGTCAAGGTCTTTTTCCAAATGCATCATTAGTTGGTGTTTGGTAATAATCCCTCAATGCCAGGGAGGCTTATCCTTGGGAGTCATGTCCCACACCAGGGGGAAGGTAGTAAGTTTATATGCTGAATTTGGCTTAGAGAGAGGCTACATTTGAGTAACAAAGAGGCTTGCAGGAGGTAACTCTTAGGTAATATATAATACTAGGCTAAGTTTCAATATCACAAGAATGAGGTTCATAAGTACAAGCATCAATATCAAGGGCCCAACATATTGGTCTGTCCTCCTTCACGAGGCACTGCCCATGTACTCTAAGGATTCTTGCCACTCTATTAGAGAATATAGCAGGACTCCCCAGGATGAGAATTCAATATTCTTTCTGTTATTTTGTGGGTCTCCACCCACAGAAACAACACCCCGTGACCTCTTGAACACATTCATAACCATAAAGTATGCCCCAGGTGCACCCCTTCCCACACAGACCCCCACCACCAACACCCTTCACCAGTGATCCTCCCCTGCCACAGTTGTGACCCTTCTGCAATCCAAAACCTCCCCTAAAACGAAGCCAAAATAAATAAATAAATGATGAATAATAAAATAAAAAAACAAATAAAATAAATAAAAAAACTTTTTAAGAAAAAAATTTATTTTTTGCATTATATCTTTCATCACCATGAGATCTGTTATCTTTTATGTACAGTGACAATTTCTGAATGTCCCCCCAGTATCTTTTTTTTTTCCCCTTTACTTTCAAAGAAGATTTAGGTTACAGAAAAGTCACATAAAAAATGTAGGACATTCCCATGTATCCCCTACCTCACCCTCTCACATTTTCCCATATTCATAGCATCTTACATGAGTATGGTACATTTGTTATCATTGATGAACAAAAAAGAAGCATTACTATTAACCATGGTCAGTGGCTGTACCAGTTTGGCAGTTTGATATAGTTATGAATTCCAAAAATAAATATTGGATTATGCTTGTAAACTGATCTGTTCATCTAGGCATGATTAAGTTATGATTAGGGCATTGACTGGGCCACGTCAGTAGGGCATTGAGCCCCACCCCTTGGTGAGTGGGGTCTCAAAGATAAAAGGCATGACAAAGGACAGAGCTGGAGGGTTTTGAGTTGGAGTTCTGATGTTGGAGCCTTGAGCTGGAGCCCCGGAAAGAGAACTTGGTTGTGAGGAAGGAGAGAAGGACCCAGGAAAAGAGACGAGCCATTCGCCTGAGAGTCTACAGCTGGCCTTGTGGAGGAATCAGAGTTGTTGAGCCCGGAAAGAAACGGAACCCCGGGAAGACAGGAACCCAAGAAGCCTGAACCCTGGCAAACATTGGCAGCTGTCTTGCTCCAGCATGTGGCAATGGACTTTGGTGAGGGAAGAAATTTATGCTTTATGGCCTGGTAGCTGTGGACTTCTACCCTAAATAAATATCCTTTATATCAACCAACTGATTTCTGGTATTTTGCATCAGCACCCCTTTGGCTAACTAATACAGTGGCTTAAATTATGGTTTACATTTTGCACAGTATATTTGTATAGGTTTTAGCAAAATGTAAAATGGCCTGTATCCATTATTGCAAGATCATGCAGAACAATTCCAATGCCCTAAAAATGCCCTGTGTTCCATCTATTCTTCCCCCCCCACCCCCACCCCTCGGAACCTATGGTAACCACTAAGTTTCAGTTTTTGAAGAATAAGGTTCATAGTTACATGCATTAATATTGAGGGCTTGACATATTGGTCTGTTTTCTTTTATTAGGCACTGCACATGTTTTTGAGAGATTCTTGCCCCTCTAATTGAGAACATAGCAGGACCCCCCCCCCCAGGATGGGCATTTAATATTTTGTTTATTGTGTGGGTCTCCACCCACTGAGATAACACACTATGACAAGATGAAAACTTTCACATTCCACAGAAGCATGCCCCTGGTGTGCCCTATACCACATATCCTTCACCTCCAACACCCTACACCAATAACCTGTCCCACCATATTTGCCAAAAGAACATTCCCAACCATTGTAGTTTTAACCAAGACCTACAAATCCCGAGTTCACCTGTTCCTTCCTCCAGCCCTCCCCCCTAATTCCATGGAAAGTCCAACACAAGGACCCCAAACCCTACTCACCCTCACATTCCAGCACCGTTGACCCCAATCACATTACTGCACCACTATCACCCCCATCTACTGCCAAACCACCCCCTTCCACCTTATCATAGGTTTTGCCCATATTGAGCATTGGCTCACCATACTCGACTCCCTGTCTTCTGATAACTTATCTTCCAGACTCTAGCTCTGTGAGGCTACTCTATTTGCTTAGGTCCTATCAGTGAGGTCATGTAATATTTGTCCTTCAGTGACTAGCTTGCTTCACTGAACATAAGGTTTTCAAGATTCATCCATGTTGTTCCGTGTGTCAGTACTTCATTCCTACTTATAGCTGAGTAATATTCCATTGTATGTATATACCACAGTTTGCTTATCCATTCATCTATTGATAGACATTTGGGTTGCTTCCAAATTCTGGCAATAGTGAATAATGCCGCTATGAGCATTGTTGTGCATATATCTGTTCATGTCCCTGCTTTCAATTCTTCTGGGTATATACACCCAGCAGTGAGATTGCTGGATCATATGGCAGTTCTATAGTTAGCTTCCTGAGGAACCGCCAAACTGTCCTCCACAATGGCTGCACCATTCTACATTCCCACCAGCAGTGGATGAGGTTTCCCTTTTCTCCACATCCTCTCCAAGTTGTAATCATTTTTTGAGAGCACTCCACACAGAAGTTCAGTTTTTACAAACAGTTTTGGGAGAGCGAGCATATAAATACAGCATGAATAGATATACAATTAAAAATATGTGTGTAGATTTCTTGATCATAATCATATTCTTATATGTTCCATTTATCCCTTTCTTTCTCCAGACCTGGAACCTTTCCAAGATGTGCTTCATGTGGCCAGAGTAATCTTTTAAAAATACAAATCTGGTCATGTTACTCCTGGCTTAATATTCTTCATTGCTTTTCCATTGCATTTAAAGCAAAATCCAGCCCCTTTCTGCAGACTCTGTTCCTGTAGGATGTGGCCTCTGCACCTCTCTGAATCCCCTGCCTTTCCTCTCACCTCTCCTGGCTCACTGAGTTCACACTATACTGACCTTTCCATTTCTCAAACATGCCAAGCTCCTTCTAACCTCAGGGCCTTTGCACTTGCAATGTTCTGCATGGAAGGATCAGCCCCCAGAGCTTCACCTGGCATTGGGCACTCTCTGCCCTTACTCCCTTACTCCATCACTCCGTTCTGTTTTCTTTGTTGTGCTTATGACTATCTGATTTCACCTCGTTCATTTATTAGTTTATTTTTTTATTGTTGGTCTCCTCCCAATAGAATAGCACTGTCCAATGGAACTTTCTGTGAGATGGAAATGTGCTCTCCGCTGTACAATGTGGTAGCCACCAGCTCCATGTGGCTATCAAACACTTGGAATATGGCTACTAACACTGAGAAACTAATTTGTTAATTTTTCTTAGCTTATTTTAGTTTTTATTTCCTTTTAATTATTTAATTTTAAATTTAATTTAAACAGCCACATGTGGCTAGAGTCTACCTTATTGGATAGCACAGCTCTAGAATATCAGCTCCATGAAAGTAGGAACCCTGTCATTCTTGATTACCACTTACTCCCCCTGCACCTAGAATAGTGACTGATACATAGTAGGTACTCAATAACTATTAGTTGACTGAATGAATGATAAAAGTAAATAAGATAGGCTATATCAAAACAAATTTTTGTTTTGATTGAAAATGAGTTCTTAGTTCAAAGAAAAATAAATACACTATGTTTATGCAAATCACAATGTATCAGTTAACTATAGCCACAATAATGCTGCATAACAAACCACAGCCATTCAGTGGTTTGAAACAGCATATCCCTGGATCAGCTTGTGTTCCAGTGGCTCTAACCTGTGCTCAGCTGGCCTTGATGCCAAGGTACAGGCTGTGTCCAGACCTGCCCCATACGTGTCTTATCCTCCTTGGAGCAGCAACATTGGAGCACTAACTCTATGGCAGAGGCACAAGAGGGCAAGCCCAACCGAGCAAGCTCACTTTAAGCCTCTGCTCACATCACATCTGCTAACATCCCATTAGTCAAAACAAGTCACCTGGATAAGTCCAAAGTCAAGGGGAGGGAAAGAATACTCTGCCTCTAGAGGGGGGAAACAATAAATTAACATGGCAAAGGACATAGGTATAGGATGGATGAAAAATCAGGGCCAATAATTCAACCTACCATGCATGGCTTACAGAAGGGTTTGTTTACAGATTGAACTGCCATAAGATTGGATAGAATATTTACTCATGGGTTAGCTATTGCACATATGTGCATGCACACATGTGCACACACACATACACACACACCACCACCACATACAGGTATATATACTATGGAAATAAACAAGCATTTTCTGGGGAATCCAGTGAAATTGGGGAATCCATATATTAGGAAGAGGCAGCATTTAGAAATCGTGTGAATGAGGAAATACACAGTCATATTTCTAGGCTAACTAATAACTATTATTGAGATGGGGAAGGCTTGCACCAATTGGAATAAACTGAGGAATTCTGAGACCACCAAAGTTGACCAAAAGTAGCAATGACATATGTATTTCAATGTTGGAATGTAAGATGTTGCATTCATTGTGGAAACAATAGTTCACAACTTTCCTAAAAAGCAATTAGCATTAAGAAAAGGCACATACAGTGGGGTGCTATACATTGGCTCTTTTTTGGAGGGGAAAAAAAAAAAGCCAGACTTGTGGTGATTGCCGATTTCCATGGTGGAAAGTCTTCCATCTGGGTCACTTTCAAACTACCAATGAGATGTCACAGAACACTGAGCTGGTCCAAGCTCCCTTCAGCACACCACTGGAAAGGTACCTATGAGCAGCTCCACAGACACAAGTACGTTTTGTTGGCTTTGTCCAAGAAGTCAGCCAAATACTAGACAATATCAGCAAAAGAAATGGAAACAAAAACAGAAGCCTTTGTACAAAGTCATTGAGCATCGACTTCTGAAATATTGCTGTAATTCTGGTTGCTGCCCTTTAATAAAAACCTAACTGAGCAGGACAGGTCAGGGTAAAGGCAAAGAAAATAAAATAATGATGGAGGGCTTTCTTCAGGGCAATGCTAGCCTTAGTGTGTGAATTAGACGGAGGGTCCTCTCTGATGGACAGAGCCCCCAGCTGACCCCTTGGTCAGGGACGAGAGCGCCAGCTGGATTCTAGCTGGCACTCACCTCCTCTGCAAACTCCCTGGTGCAGGGCCAGTCTGCACAACCGTGTGGTTTGGCCCAGTGTTCTGTCAAGGGTTAGAATTGTTTATATTCTTCAGCCTAGAAAGGTCTGATGGGATGACAACTAGTCACTCGATAATATTTTATAAAATAAAATACGTGGTAAAATACATATATTGAGAGAGTGAGAGAGATTGAGAGCGAGCGAGAGAAGGCTAAAGGGAGCGTCCCATTTCTTCAACCTTGGAATACTAGTATTAGGGGCACACTTTAAAAGTGAATTTCAGAGTTATAACAAAAAAAATTCAAAAAGCAATTTACTTTTTACCAATAAGCTTCTGAAACACATACCCCACAATTATAGACTTTAAAAAGTATATCTTTCAGAGAAGAGTTCCAATGAACTAGTATAGATAAAAATTCACCATTTAAAAATAATTTAGTATTTTAAAATTCATATCTGCATGATTTTAAGGCTATATCGCCAAATCCTAATGACCCATTCCTGTTTCACACCTGTTACCTGTTCCCTATAACAATCTCTCTAGGACTCCTCCTGTGGGAGGTTGTCAACGACACCTATGTTTCTGGAATCATCCTTCTTCCTTCTTGACTTATCTGCAGCATTCAGCTCTGATGACTATCCACTCCTTAGAATTCAACAAATATTTTATAGAGGGCTTAGTATGTGCCAGACACTGTGCTAAAATCATAAGAAAATAAAAATCATTTCCCTCAAGGAGTTTATAGTCTATTTTGTGAGGCAGGCATGTAAATAAGTCATTTCATTACAGCATGATGAGTACAACAGAGGTGTATATTCTTGACCAGGGGCTCATAACCAGGGGTCCACAAAGGGATCTGTGGAAAGATTTCACGGGGCCCGTGAGCTTGAATTGAAAAAAATCAACTTGATTAGATGTCCAACATGATATGCGTATTGCCTTGTCAAATACTACACCACAGTTTAATGTTCTTATTCAAGAGAAACAATAACAGTCTGCATGTTCACATATCTTTAAAAAATAAAATTTTTAATTTTTGATGTATTGGATTATTATTTAATGTGTTAAGAAAGAAACACGTATGTATAGTATTATATCATTTGTTTTTATTTTAGTAACTATATTTCAATATTTGTAACTGATTTCCTTGCAATTTTATTTTATGCATTTAAAAACATTCTTGGGGGGATAAATAAATAAATAAATCTTAAAAAAATAAAATAAAAACATTTTTCTTGTTGGTGCAGGTGTGATATATTTATTAAATAATACACAGTATACTGTGGAATTAGTATGATTTTTATTTTGATGTAGCATGTTCTGAGTGCAGTGGGTAACTGCCTGCAAAAAGGTTGGTAAGGATGGCGGAGATGGTTTTATGATGCTGTGGGAAAACTGGAATTTCTAAATATTTGCTGAAAATGACCAGTTGAACAGATGTTGAACCATGTTAGGTTATCAAGTATTGAAACTATGGGAAGGTTGTAAAATGTAATTTTAAATAATCCTAAATTTTAATTTAAAGACATGCTGATGTTGAGTGCTGTAAAAGTATCTGCCGCTACATTCTGAGAAGGGGTCCATGGTTTTCACCTGCCTGGCAAAGGAGTCTGAAGAACAAAAAAGGTTAAGAACTCCTGCTCTAGACCCTTAGATATAGTAGAGTATGGTGTGGTTAACATCACTTGGAGATAAGAGAGCAGGCATTTCTTTCCCAAGAAAGAACCTGGGCATAAAGAATAGTTAAAAGTTGACTTGCCAGATAATATGGAGGGCACGACATTCCATTTAGAGGGGGCGCAGTGTACAAAGGATGAAAATGCGAAATAGCATGGAACCAACCACAAGGGGTCTGGAATGGCCAGAGTGAGAAGTGTGAGTGGAGGCGTAATGGGGGAAAGGCTGGACTGGTAGCAAGAGATGAGCCAGACAGCGATCCCCCGGAAGGTTTAAGCAGAGGAATAACAAGCTCAGATTTATGCTCTGGAAAGATCACTGTGGGGGTTATTTAATAAAGGAGAGTCATTGTGGTGGGGTGTAGGGCACGGGGTAAGAGAAAGGCTGAGAGACCAGTTGGGGAAGTATTTACAGTGAGCCAGCCAAGGGAGGGTGGGAACCTGAATTACAGGTATCGACAGTGGGAATGGAGAGTTGTAGATTATTCAGGGGAAATCTAGGGCTTGAACTTAAGACTTGGTGACTGGTTGAGTATGGGAGATGAAGGAAGAATTGATGACTCCCAGGTCCCTGGCTTGCGTAGATCAGAGAGCTGTACTATCATCAACTGAGTTAGGGTGTGAAGGCAGATCAGCTGTGGGCAGGGAGAGAGTGAGTTTGGTTTTTGACCTGGTAATTTGAACAATGTCAGATATTGGACACTGATTGAAGGTAAAACAGTCTCAACTTTACCACTTGTTACCTATCTTATAAAATAATGTTATTTTTATTTCCATCTAATCTGATTTTCCCCCAACCACCTTGTGAGGGATGGGAAAGGTATTATTCTTAAGATATTGAGGCACCAAGTGACTTCCAGAACATATAAATGTACATGGAAAATAGCCTTGTAAAATGATATTGTTTATATGCTATTGAGTTTTAGTTTTGGTTGTACTCACAGTAACTATTCACACATAATTGGTCTTTAATTGCCCTTTGCATGATAACTGTTTTCACAATAACACAATAACCTAAAGGGCAAGGACAGGTCCTAGCTATCATTTATGCAGAATCCTAGTAACACAGTAGATCCTCAATACATGCTTAGGGATGGACTGAGCTTAGAGAAATCAGCTAGCAAATCAGCTAGAGCTTTCTTTGGTTGTTTGTTCTATATTTGACTGTCCCTGAATGGCATTTAAAGGCAAAAATTGGGATTCTTTGGGCAATATGGCATATTAAATATTATAGAATCTCTGCAGAGGCTGTGTCATAGATTAGCAGGTGTCACTATATTCTGGTTTCACTGTGTTTCCAGAATGGAACATTGTAATCCCCAAATCAAGAAATTTACATTGATTAAATTTATGTTAAATTTACGTGGGAAGTAAAACTGAGTAAGATGATCATGCGAAAATGTCCTGAATCTGTTGCAAAATAAAAGGTTGTTTTGAAAAAACCGACAACTTTGAGCACAAGGCAGTTTGTTTTCACTTCACCCTCAAGAACTCACTGCACCCCTGAGTCTGAACCCCTGAGAATAATAAAATAATTATAGTTTCACTTTACTGTGTTCTGACACTGAATCTGATCCACTAATGTCTGCATATTTCAGGTAGAATAAATGAAACTGTTCAGCAAGATGAGGTTGACTTTTTTTCATAATTTTTAATTCTTTCAGAAGAGACCTTTGTCATCATTTACATATTTCTTAATAAAAATTTCCTTGTTGATCATCTTAGGACTCTGAGCACACCAACAAATCCCAACCTCATAGGAAAAAAACAAACAAAATATAATACTTTAAAGAATTTAATCAATCAATCAATACTTTATTCTCAACGTTTTGTGTCAACTTGCAGCTGCTAAGATAGATAATTATAAGAACAACACAAATTGCATTGGTTTTTGCACTTCCTGACTCATGTTTATAAGGATTAACCATCTTTTTTTTTTTTTTTGAGAGAGAGAGAAATGTAGAGATTTTAAAGGAGAACTGTAAGCCAGTACTGTGTATAAAGGTTTCATTTGGAAATGCATCAAATTCAAGGGTTAAATGAGAGCAACCCTTCAACCATGTTTTTGAAGAAAATAAAAGATTGGTGTAACTTAAATGAAGGGAGTCTATGACTTAAAAGAAATGGGCAGATAGAGAAAAAGGTCATAAGATTAAATTTTCCCCTCGGGAAAAGGCCTTCTTTGGAATCATTAACCTCCTTCTAGGTCACTCCTGAAAAAACAGCAGGAAATCCCCAGCCCCTGAAAAGATGGGTGCGCCTCAGCTGCCCACTGACCTGCGGCTGGAGGCAGGCATCCCAGCGCTCCCAACTTCCCCTGCAGGCATGCTGCATTTTAAGACTTCCTTTTAAAGAAACAAGATCTCTCTTTTCTGAACTCTGAAATAACAAAATATAAAGTAGGTTTATTAGGATGAAAAGTCTCTCCAGTGCTGCTTCCCAAAGACAAAGGAAATAAATAAAAAATGAGAGCAAGTATGTCTGAAGTACAATGATTTTGTGAGTGCCCCCTCCCCAAATTCTTCCAAACTGTCTATAAGGTTTTTTATAGTTCTTTTATTTAAAAAATTATTTGCCTTCACTTTGTAATATGTACTTATTTTATATCTGTATAGATTTGTTGTTGTTAACTGGTGTAGAGGGGGCATTCGTACATGGGACGGGAAAGCTTTATTCTTCATTTGCATTAAATGCTCCTGCAGCATATTTCCCCCAATTTCTATTATTTATATACTGATTCACAAAAAGGGGACTTAGAAATATTAATTTAAAAATTTTGAGACTAAAATTAAATTAGTAAAAACAAAAAAACAATTATGTCCTAGCAGAATTATTTTTAACTACCTCTTTTCAATTTCTTTTTTCCTGACTACATCAAATTAAGATTAAGTGTAATTATCAATGTATGGTGGTTTAATCAACATTTGGTTAAAGAAATCTGATTTCTAATCTAAAAAATAATAGTAAGGCAAGCTTTGTAACCCAAGCTTTCCAAACATAATCTATCCCAAAATAGATCACCATGTTAAAAATAGAATTTGACTACTTATCATAAAGCATGAAACAGAAGAATAACCTAAAGGCAAGGCAAGTGCTAAAAGCTCTGAAAAGTAGAAGGGCCCATTGTGAACACAGCTCCCAACCCAACTCTGATGTCTTTAAACTGATACTAAGAATAGGGCCAAAGTATTTTAAAGAGTTGCAAGAAAAGGAAGATGCATAAACCACTCACGGCTATCTAGTAAAACATGAAGAAAGAATGCTCTGTTCACGTTTTGCAGGTGCCTTGTATATTTTTTCCAATTTGGTTCTAAAGCAAGAGAGAACTTTAAAGATTTTAAAAGACCATGAGGGGAAGCAGATGTGGCTCAAGTGATTAGGCTCCCATCTACCATATAGGAGGTCCAGGGTTCAGTTCCTAGGGCCTTCTGGTGAAAAGCACGCTGGTCTATGTGAGTGCTGGCCCATGCAGAAGTGCTGGCTCACACAGGAGAGCGGGTGCAGCTAGATGATGCAACAAAAAGAGACAAAGAAGAGAGACAATAAGAGACACAGCAGACCAGGGAGCTGATGTGGTGCAAGAGATTGAGTAGCCTCTCTCCACTCTGGAAGGTCTCAGGATCGGTTCCCGGTGCCGCCTAAAGAGAAGACAAGCAGACACAGAAGAACACATAGACAGCAGACAGCGCAAAACAATGAGGGGGCAGGAGGAGGGCGGAGGGGGAGGGGGGGAGGGAGGAGGAGGGGAGGGGAGAAATAAATAAATAAATCTTAAAAAAAAAAAAAAGACCATGAGTCAATTTCATAGTCCCTAGAGAATAAAGATAAACCAAAGCACCAATAAGAAAGAAAATAAAATATGCTTTGTGAATCCTGATACAGCCTGGGTGTGGACAGGCTTCTGCTAAAGTCACATTCCTCGGGAGCCATTACTTTTTTGCCCTTGTTCACACATTGATTGAATAACCAAGAAGTAAGAATCTTAGACTGCATGCAAGTAATTTATTATGTAGTATAAATTGGATACAAAGGTAACAATTTCCTGACTGTGGTATGGTAAGAAAAAGAATTGTGTGCCTCACTGTTTTCTAGCCAAAATGTATTTCTGAAACAGGAAATCAAAAACACATCACAAACCTTACAACTAGACTAAACACATTAAATCTGCTGATATGAGTAACTGTCACGCGGCTGTCAGGCTCAGCGAGCTGCAGCTACTGACAGCCACCCACTCCCTACCTCTAAACACACGTTCTCAGATACTTTGCTCAGAAAAGTGAACAAATATTCCATTGTTGCTGCTGTTTATTAAATGGTCCCCTGGAATTCCCTACAAAAATAACGAATGGGACACCCGTTTGATGCACAGCACAGATCTGAACTGAGAAGCAAAATAAAAGGTTTCAGGTGACATGGGCCAGAACTTGTCTGAGCTTCCCCTCCCCCCACAAATAAATCACTAAAATGTCCATTCTCTAAAGCTTCCTTTGTTTTCATTTACTTCAAAATACATCTTATTCACACGTCACTCATTTTGCCTTAATTTAACCTTCCTACTTTGATAGCAAAATAGTGTCATTTAAAAATTCAGATGATGTAAAAAATATACCCCACTACAGAAAAAGAATATTGGATTCTGTTTGAGCTGGATTCTACTCACTGCACCGCCTGACTATTGCTGAGGCTTTGCAAGATTTCATACCTAAATTGTTTTTTAAAAATCAGATGTTTCTTTTCCATCAATTTCCATTTGAAAGGCAGATGTCTTTCTAGTATCAGTTAATTGTTGGCAGAATATCTGATTCATTTATTCCTAGGGCTGGACTTACTCCATTTAAGCTGACTCCATTGTTTACAGTGATTTCTCCCCCACTGCCCACCAACCAATCTGTACCCCCCTTTTTATTTTTATTTTTGGTGTGGTTAAGATTAAGGGAAATGTAAGAACCTGCTAAATAACGGGACAGAGTAAGTATACTGTGAAGCAGGTTTGCCAGGGTATCCTCCTTTCTCCAGAAACTACCATCAAGAAAAATGGGTCTTGAACATTGTCCAATACCTCAGGGCATATGAAGCTAAAACAACTACAACGGTGAAGACCATCACCTCCTGGGAAACCCCAAGAACTTGCAATTAAGTGGTATATACTCTGTGGGTGCCTTCACATTTCCTTTGTTCCCTCCTTCCCACCTCCTCCCCAAGAACAGCCTTCTGTTTACATTTACCATGGAGATTTTTAAAGTAACTGATATTTATGCTATGTATGACATGTATGACTAGTTTTTGGACATTATGAAGTCGATGTTTGATCAATGCCATCAGATTTACAGAATTTTTAGTTTCAAAATGAAAAGATTTGATGATTTTGAAATTAGAATAACAAAAATGAATGTGAGCTACAGTGAAGGAGAGACAAAGGCAAAAAAAAAAAAAAAGAAACTTCAAGTATAATGTTTTATTTCCATTTTTTTCCAGCTCCTGGCTGATGTGAGGGGCAAGGAGGAAGCTAATACATCTCACTTTAGCGGTACTAATTGTTTGCATTATCACAATAATCAAATGCAGCCATATTAATCTCTCTGGTTATTAACTTGATTTTTACACATTAAGATTTAGATTTAATCCCCTGGGACCATCTATTAATGCTTTTAAAGTTGAAGGGTTTCAACAGTTTTAAGTTCTTTCCCTTCTTTTAGCTGCAGGCAGTAAAATTTGAACGTGTGTGGAGTTTTGTGTTTTGCATTCCTGGGGGATTTTCAGAGACAGTGCTGTCAAGGACCATGAATCATGTTAATACATAGCAACCTCTACAGCTATTAAAATGTCTGCAATAATGTGATTACTTTAAAATGGAAAAACTAATATCACACGTGTTACTTAAAGATCAACCATTCTTTTAAAGTCACAGAGAGAATGCATTTGAAAAAAAAAATTAAAATTGTTTTTGCATGCAGCCAAAATGTGGAATGTCTAACCTACTGAGAAAGAAAAGTTTCAGCTCATTTTACAAAATGCATCCTTCCTGAGCTTCAGGTCAGCAAAGCAACAAAATGGCAAAAAGTCCAAGATCAATAAGGATAAAAAACTCTTTTCTTTCTGTTTGAGTAAATTGCAATGAGACTGACCTGCTAGAACTGTCTCCAGTTTTATGCTTTTGGAATCACAGAATGACAACCAAGCCTAAATGGAGCCTGGCCTGTGCTGATGAACTGTCATTGTGCAGCAGACATTCCAACTTGTCATCCATTGGATTAGGGCTCAGGTTTTAGAAGTTTATTAAAATTATTACATAAGCAGATGTATAAGTAGATATTATCTAGGAAATTATATGGAGTATTTATATATCATAAGATATAGAGCACAAGAAGAATAACATTTTTTTCATTGCTTAAAGTGATATAAATGATCTTTGCCCCTATGTTGATTTTTTAAAAAACTAAGAGTACAAGTTAATGTGTGCTCATTACAGGTATGTCATATGATCGACGAATCATGCCAGAGCCCTGGAATAATCTACCCCACAAATGATTAATATTTCTGATTATTTTTAAAAGATTTTATTTATTTATTTATTTATTATTTATTTATTTATTTATCCCCACCCCTCGTTGTTTGCATTTGCTGTATCTGTTTGTTGTATGCTGGTCTTCATTTTAGGAGGCACCGGGAACCAAACCCAGGACCTCCCATGTGAGAGGGAGGCGCATAATTGCTTGAGCCACCTCCTTTCCCTGCTTTGTTTTGTCTCTTATTATGTTTTCCTCCTTATGTCTCTTGTTGCGTGCGTCATCTTGTTGCATCAGCTTGCCACACCAACCTGTTGTGTCAGCTCGTCGCATCAGCTTGCTGTCTTGCTCGTTTTCTTTAGGAGTCACTAGGAACCAAACCCGGGACCTCCTATGGGGTAGGCAGGAGTGCAGTCGTTTGAAGCACATCTGCTTCCCAATATTTCTGATATTTGCATGGTACCTTTCTGTCTCATTTCTGAAATTTCTTCTTAATAAAACAAATTTAGCATGCATGGAATCATGAATATTTCCTATTAGTTGTCTACTTTACAAGGTTTTATATTACAAAACAAGAAATCAGTTTTGGCATCTGAACATAACAAATTATCAAAGAGCTTGAGGTAATTAATATATAGGGCAATTTTCTATTGAAAAACAGGTTAAAGAGCTTCAGATGATTCCCGACCCTGAGATACATGGCCTTTTGGGACTATCCTTGAAGCACTCAGCTGCATTCTGAAAGATGTGACCAGGAGCACTTCCACTTCTTCTTATTGGGCAAAAGCTTGCCTCAGTTCCCAAATGCTTTAACAGGACTGATGACATGGGTACATACTCATTGTCTGGTGAGTGAAAAGTCCTGAATCGTATCCGAATTCTTTCATGCAAGGACCAGCACATATGCACCTTGCCTGAAGTAAAGAGTCAAGCAAAAGCCTCAGAGTGACTGACTTTGAAATCCTTGGATAAGCTACTTCTAATCATACCCATGTGGGTCACTGCTCCTAACATGCAACCGCAATCTTAATCAGGTATTAGGAAATCATTCCACCAGTATAACGTGCAGGGAAGTCAAATTACCTGGTAACTTCCCTAGTGCTTTTTGAATCTAAGAAAGATATTGATGATAGGGCTAAGCAATGATGAGGATGTTCTCCTACGTTTCATCAACTATTGTGTGACAGATACACAAAAAATTCTATAGGAATAAAAGAGTTAACTACCCTCATAATAGGTTAGTGTCATTTTTGCTGTGATTGGGTTGGAGCTCTTCCTCAGAGTATA
This sequence comes from Tolypeutes matacus, assembly GCA_026826555.1. Lineage (NCBI taxonomy): Eukaryota > Metazoa > Chordata > Mammalia > Cingulata > Chlamyphoridae > Tolypeutes > Tolypeutes matacus. The sequence goes on from JAKSZT010054515.1 coordinate 2,416,656, forward strand.
GTCCACTCCTGGTTGGGGGACTTCAGAAGAAGCCAGAGCTAAAGTTTCTGTGTTGAAGCAGAATGAAACTGGCCAAGGCAAGTGGAATCTATTGCTTGCTGAGTCATGATCACATGTGTCCTCTTCTCAACTCTGCAAGGTCCTGTGCCATTTTACAGATGAGGAAAGGGCCGACTGAGATTCATTAATTTGCCCACATTTACACAATTTGTAAGTGATGAAATGGGGATTCAGCTCCAGATCTGTCATATTCCAAAACCCTTTCTCTTTCTAGCAAATCATGCTGCCTCCAACCTGGGGTGGAATACTGTAAAAAAAATTCTAACACTCAGGATAGGGCCTTTACTCTTTTAGCTTTATTAAATTTTAGTGGTGATCGTAGGAGGAATGAGCATGGGCTTTGGACAGGCAAGACTTTCAGAGTCTAGAAAAGTTGAGTGTGAAGTCGAGCTCTAATACTTACTGTGTGACCTTAGGCAAAGTGACAACAATAATAAGACACAGATGAGTGATAATTACTATTCCCTGCACGTGGACTCAGTTGCAGATAAGGGACTAGACACTTCACAAAACATCTATCATCATAACAACACTTTGAGGTAAATATCATCTTCTCAATCATCTGATAAAGAAATGGAAGAGCAGAAAGTAAGAAATGCGCACGTTAGTAACAGCTTCTGTTCCAAGTCTTAGCTCTGTTTACTTCCTATAAATTGTGGAACATCTTAGCATCTCCACATCTTTAAGATGGATTTATAGGCTCGTTGTATTTATGAAAGACTCCCAGCTCTGTACTAGATGAATCAAAGATGCTTAGGAAATGTTGAAGTTTCTCCTATCTTCCCAAGAAAGCAAAAGTATATGTACCATAAACATACCATTATGCCTCTCTGTTCTGGCTAAGGTTGTTCCCTCTACTCCTACTTCTTTGTAGAACATCTGATCTTTCTTCAAACCTCCCCTCAGAATCTACCCTGTCTCCTTCTCCCAGCAAGCACTTGCCATTTACACATATTTCTATGAGGCCCCAGCTCAGGGTATTGTATGTATTGTCTCCTCCATAACGTTGGGCTGTTCCAAGGCAGAGACAAAACCTTATTCCTACTTTCCTACAACACTTATTACTCTTCCTGAAACTGAGTAGTTATTCAGCAAAGATTTGTTGGACGATAACACTCACTCAGTGAATAAATGTTTGTTAAGCACCCATGTGGAAGCATCTTTTTACTGGATCCAAATAGTGGCTGACCAAGGGCTTCAGGGAACCTTCAGAGCTTTCCTGGGAGTTAATCAACTAGCCTCCTTCCTTGCCAAGCCTGTGTTCTCACACTGAGCTGAACTGCACACCCAGCTTATATCTCAGGTTCATGACTAGGGTAGAGCCATGAGCCTGGGCCTCCTTTGTAGTTGCATTTGTGTGGGTGACAATAATAAACGTTAGTTTGGAGCTTCCCTGGTTCCTAGGTCTACACGTTAGGGTGAGTTAACCTCATTTGCAGGTGATGTTTCCTGACCTCATTTTTAATGGATGAGTGAAAAAGAAATGCCCAAACGTCTCAAATCAATGTCAGCAAATTTTTACCTCCCCTATTATAATGTAAATGACATAATTAATAATGTACCTATTCTCCAGTCACAGGCTAGGAACTGGTTCTGTGCAAGCTTGCGGAGAGAGCAGGCAGACAGGATGATATCTTCAACTTCAACTGGCCTTTCCCTGATGCTCATTAATCACTTAAATTCCCCCTGTTAATTCCCAGCATATATCCACGGTGGTGATTTCTGAGCCCTCCCCACACTCCACCCAAGGTGTTCTACCCAACTTGGGAGACGATTTTCCCTTCATTAAAATAAAAAGCAAAACCAATCAACCAAACCCAAACCAGACAACCTGGGCAGGTGAGTGCCCACATTTCCTCTCTAACACTTGAAGTGGCTCAACATTCATCTTCTCTTTATATTTCTTTTTCAGATGAACAGATCCGATTCCTCATTTTTAAGCTGGTCTCATCAACTGAAATCCTTAATTCTAGCCTCTTCCACATTTGCTCTCTTAGAATCTCTTACCAAGCCAACATCTTTACTTCATCACTTTATATTTACTTTATTCTGCTTTCAAATGTGTACATTTCCCATTTTTTAAAGCAGTGGTCCTCAAAGTGAGGTGCCCAGACCAGCAGCACTGGCAGCATCTTAGGAACTTGCTAGAAATGCATATTCTTGACTCCAGACCTACATGTTCTTGGGGGAGGCCCAGCAATGGCCATCAGTGTTGAACAAGTCCTCCAGGTGGTTCTGATGAGCTTAAGTTTGAGAACCACCATCATTAACCAAAGCTTCCTCAGTCCTCTTTCTCTGGAGCTATTTTAAAGTTCTCCATCAAACAATCCTCACCTCCTGTTTTCTCACCTCCAATTTTTTCACAGACTCACCTAAAATCCAGTCTGATATGGAAATTTGGTATGTGGTAAAAAATGCATTGGACTAGGGGATAGAAAACCTAGGTTTGAATAATGGCTCACCGCTCTCTAGCTGTGTAACTTGGGAAATTTACTTGACTTGATTTAATTTGAACTCTCTAAGCTTCAGTGTCCATCTGCAAAATGGAAATATTAATATCTTCTTTACTGGATTATTGTGGAGATTAAAGGAAATAATTATATGAAAGCATTATGCACAAAATATATACAGTAGAAGCTTGATACATATGTGCTTGAATCAAATTAAATGGTAAATATATTGTTGTGTATTTTGGAAACAGAAGATTTCAGAGATTTCATAGACTATATGGTAAAAAAATCTATTTAAAAAACTCATTAAATGTTCATTTATATGACATATCTTAGTGACTTCAGAAAAACCATTAAGTTCACTAGGTCAATTAACCATACTTTCAAAAAATTGCTACATATGTTTTGATATGATACTGTAATAATTTGTACCCTTTACAAAGTAATTTTCATGCTCTATTCTGGTCTCAATATTGTTTGAATGTTATTTTTTTATCTACAGAAAATTAGCAGAAACAAGCAAAGAAACAGTGCTTGGTACTGCTTTTTCCATTTTCACGGAACTGAAACCAAATGGAGTAGATCGTGGGAGAGATTTCAGGCATAGAAAAGACAAATCTCTCCACTTCTTTAATCTCCATAAATCTGGCTTCCATCGTCTTCAGTCTACCATAAAAGGCTCTTCTGTTTGTTCTTGTCCACCAAGCAAAAGAAAACTGGACATCTTTTGTGAAGGCACATCTTCTCAGCCTTTCTGTTGCATTTAGTGTGTTAAAGAAACTGTTTGTGTGACAGGATAATAGTTTTGAAAAAGTAGCCAGTGGGGTTTTTTCCTCTACGTTTCTCCTTTGCCCTCCTCAGACTTCCCACACCCCACTTTGCAGCAGGTTATTGATTGGCTTGGGTTCATTGTCTCAGAGGAGGGACAGGGCATGTTATAAAGCAGAAGACTTGGGTCTAGACAAAAACTCCCTTGGGCAGATCTAGACAAAAACTCCCTTGGGCAGATCTAGACAAAAACTCCCTTGGGCTGGAGGAAAGAGGAAAATGGGAGGGGAGTAGAAAGTTCAATGACTGTCAAAGATAAGGGTGTGGTAAATTTAGGGGCCAGGAGAGGAGAGATTTTGCACTCGCCTTCCTGGCAGAGTCTCCCACCCCAGGCATGCTCAGACCCCATAGACTCTCTATATAGAGAGGGAGTGGCCACCTGCCATGTCTAGGTTGATGAGGCTGTAAGTAGGTCAGCTTAGATTCCTGTGCCCTCATGTCAAGCAAGAAATCCTTGATCTAACCTTCTGGACTAGAAGAGGCGCCACAAGCAGTAGCAGGCATAATACCATGTGGCCCACTGTGGTTCAATGGCCTGTAATCACATTAGATGGGGGACAAGTCTCTCAAGAGCCACACAAGTTCATCCCTGTCCCTTGGCATTCTATCAGCAAACTCCAGAGAAGGGGGGCGAATACCCCAAGTTAGGCAAGATTATTTCTGCTTCCTCTTGCAGAATGGAACCTGAAGGAGATGTTAATTTGAATTATGCAATAATGAAATTATTATTGTTTACCACTTGTTAGTGGACTACAGTTATCATCTACTTTTTCTTGATGGTCCACTGAGACCATTGGTCATTCATTTCAGGAATGTGTGTGTACTGAGTGCAGGGACACAGCAGCTAACAGGGCAGATGAGGCCTCATGCGGGTGATGGTCCAGCAGGGGAGACAGGTATTCAACAAGAAAATTGCACAAAAGCATTACATTGATCATCAGTACAATGTAATGCACTTTATGCATGATAAAGTACAATAAGTGTATCTAACAGCGAGACCCTGACTAGACTCAGTGTTCAGACTAGTCCTCCCTGGAGAAGTGGCATTTAAGATGAGACATGAAGAAGTTGAAGTTAGCCAAGCAGGCTAAGACAGACTAGGGAGGTGGGGGAGCATAGAAAATATCACGTGCAAAGACCCTAGAGGGAGAAGGTACATGGAATCCAACTTACACAATGCTTTTGCTGTGTGTCCAGAATGTATAGAATAGGTGGAAAAGTAGCATGGAATGGACTAGAGTGGTGGGTAAGGGTCAAATCCTGCAGCTACATACAGGCCATGTAAAACAGCAAACCCGTATACATGGAGCAAAGGAAAACTATCAAAGAATTCTAAACAGGGGAGTAGCATGAGCAGATGAGAAATTCAAAACGAGCACAACTCCAGTGAGAGACGATGTTCATCTATCATATTGAGAAAAATTATATAGTATGATAATGGCCAGGGTTGGTGAGGATGTGGCAAGCAGACACCCTCATACACTGTTGAAATGAATGTAAATTGATGTCTCCCTTTTGAAGAACAATTTAGAAATACATGTAAAACATTAAAATGACCTATCAGTTCCACCACAAGAATTTACACTATGAACGTACTCTCAAAATACAACTACTTATGTATACGAGAAAGTTTAATGAAGCATCATCTAAAATATTAAAAATTTCAACAATAACTGGAAACAATCTAAATGTCCATCAGTAGATGACTGGTTAAATAAATTATGATGCAATCATATGATGAAATACTATGGCACATTAAAAATAATGTTGCAGATCTGTTGGTATTGATATGGAAGATTGTGGAGATATGTAAGTCTGTGTAGTGTGATTTCATTTATATACATATATTTTTAAATTTATTTATTTTTTATTGTGGGTAAAAATCAAAATTTTCACAATACATACCACTATTTGTAAAATTATATATAAATATATATGCATATATGTGCATTTGCTTGCAAAAATGTTATTTGTATATATATAAATATATTTTAAGATAAGGTGCTTAGATTACCTAAAATATTACACGGAACCCACTGGGATTCCCATGTTGCCCACCTCCCACACCTCCCACCACATCCCATACAAACATCTCCCACAAGTGTGACCCACCACCCTCAATGGACTTACACATCCTGGGGCCTTGCCACCATAGACCACAGTTCACATCGTAGACCACACTCTCTCCCACACAGTTCTGAGTGGTGTGTGCTGATTTAAAATGACCTACATCCGTTGCCACAACGGTACTCAGGACAGCCTCCAAATCCCAAAGAAGCCCCTGTATTTCAACTACTCGTCCCCTCCCTACCCAAAAGTGTCAAGTGGCCACTAGCTCCACCTCATCGTTATAATTTCTTCCATTGCTAGAATCACCATATGTGTACAACAGAATACCACTGTGGTGACTGTGAGGTAAAAGGAAGGGAGTGGGCTTGAGATCTAAGATCCTTCCACTTGCCTTGTCTCCACTTCACACTTTTCTAAATTGGTCACTTTACTATTTGCCCCTCACCTCCCTCATGGATTTGAGATGACTTATGACAAAAAAAAAAAGGCGGGGGGGGGGGCAGTAAAGTCACTTAATCTGAACAAGATAAAAGCAGAAAAACAGAAATAAAATAGAAGACAAAAATTGTATTTTAAAAATCCTCACTGAGATAAACTATAGCAATTGAGAACCTATCCTGGCACTGAGCTTAAATTTCTCTGTGTATTCACCTATTCATACTTGCCTCCATCCTTCTAAGGAAGCCCAGTCTTTTACATGACCAGCACCTCTATCTCTGCTCTCATAAGGAATCCTGAAGTTGCTACACAGCAAAGACTTCAATGAACAGGGCTAAAGACAGCAGAGCAGGTCCTACTTGTGAGTGTGGGGAGGTTCCTACCTTCTAAGGTAGGAAGAATGAGAAGCCAAAAGTGACTGCCCCTGTTCCAACAAGACATTGAGGAATTATCAACTTTAAAATTGCAGAGCCATCCAGTTTTTAACAACCAAGACAAGACTTACCCATCTTATCTCTGTGTACACTAAAATTCCAAAGGAAATAGCCAGGCCTATCCCACTCTGAATTGCCAAACACATGAATATCATCCGGACAAAGAAGAGGAAGACTTGGAGGTGTCTTTAAGCCTCCTACAAGCTGCCCTCAGATGACCAGGCTCAAAACTGTCTTTCTAAATGCAGGAGCCTCAGAGTTTCATATTTTATCGAGCCATGTGTAATAAGAGTGTGTAGAGGTGTGGAGGTGGAAGGAAAAAATTTTTACTTATGCTCTCAGAGATCTATTTATACTCCCAGATTCACTTTACATACTACAGCCATTCTGCGCTCCTCTTTGTGCTACACGGTTCTTTTACAGGTGAGGTAAGTAGGCATCTTGGCTCTCCGGGCACTGTATGGTAACCCCTAAGATGCAGTTCAGTGGGACCTCAAGTGAGTAATAAATTGCTGTTCAACTCTTATCTAGAAGATCAGCTTCTTAATCAGAGTCCTATCCCAAAGCCTTCATTTCTTCTGAAAGCGTCCTAAGGACTTAACTGTCAGCTAGCTTATGTGGTGATTTCCTAGCTTTTTAGTATTTTCTTTCCCCTTCAGTAGCATGATTTTTTAAAAATGAGGGCTCTCCCTAGGGAATTAATTATTACCTTGAAGAGTATATTCATGTAGTTCCATCAAGATATTTTAAAAATTATCAGGCTCTTGACAGACTCACTGTGAAGCTTTTTAAAGCTCGTTGTGTACTTGTGCATTTTTCCAACTCTGTTGAATCAGAAAATTTTTATTTGGTGAGATAAGGCATTTGCTCTGTCTCTTCTCTCTCCCCCCCCTTGCCCCACCCTTAAATGAAGAAATCAAACTCACTGACTGCTCCTATCTATCCCACATGTGCCAACACACATAGACTCACTGTAGTCCTGGGTGAGAAGAAATCTATGTCGAGAAGAAAGGAGCTCAGTGGATGAAGGGACACATCACACAGGGGCATTTGTTTTGCAGAGAGGAGGCTCATATAGCTTCCTCACTTTTCATCCTTACCTCATAGCAGATCATACCTTGTTATGGTACATAATGCCAGGCAGCCAATGTTGGCCCCTTGGAATTGTGTGCGGGGACAGTATGGAGAGAGCAGCAGGTACCTCAACCTCACACTCTGCCACTTACAATTAGGGGTGTGTGAATCCATTTGGGAACACAAGGAAGGAATCTGAACATCTATTCTATGGTCTGGACAAAGGACAGCTTTGTTTGCTGATACAACACAGGCTTGACGTGGGGAGACCTCTTGACATTAAATCTGTAGGACATCACTTACTAATTGTTGGGGATTGGGCCATGTCCCCCACAAGACATGTTCAATTATACCTCCCAGCCCTGCGGGTATGAACTCACTTGTAAATAGGATCTTCAGAGATCCTGTTAAGATGAGGCCAAAGAGAATTGGGACGAGGCTTAATCCACTAGGACTGAAGTCCTGATGAGCAAAGGAAATCTGGACACAGGCTAGAAGCCAGATGAGATGGAAGGAGACAGACCGCCAGGTGACGGCAAGCCACGCCTAAAATGTTACAGTCTTCAGAGAAAGACGGGCCTGCCGATACCTTGATTTTGGGTTTCTAGCCTCCAAACCTGTGAGACAATAAACTCCTTTAGTTCAAGCCAACCAGGGGTGGTATTTGTTATTATAGCCCTGGCAAACCAAGGCACTAATTGAGTTCAGGCCATCGGTCTAACCTCTGACCCTCAGTTTTCTCAACTATAAATATCTGGGTGTTGTAGCCAAGCCTTAACTGGGATTCAGAGGCAGGGGCCCAGGCTGTTAATTCCTAGACCTTTTGTGTGAGTTAAATTGCAGAGGGGAAAGGAGACCTAAAAAGAAGGCATTTTATGCCTGAGAACCCGATATTGGAAGAATGGGAAGTGGTGTAAATTATATTCCTCAGTCAAACCAAGGTGAGAAGACTACAGGCAGAAGCTGAAGGAGCTGTTTTCAAAAGGGTTTCACTTGGTGAACAAGCCATGTAGTTCAGAGTTGAAGCAGCAAATGACAACGGAAAGTTGTCGAGAAAAACCTCCTTCCCGTTTCTGCAAGGGTGTAATGAGTCTTCAGCAGACTAAAGACCGAAGGAGACCTGATACCATTTAGCAACACAGGGGTCTGCGACATTAGAGCATCAGGAAAGGTCCTTTAGGCAGAAAAGCTGCATTCTAAAGGAGGGCCCTGGTGGCATGGAGCTGGGGGCAGTGGCAAGGGGTCAAGAGGCCTTCAGGACTGGCTGGCTGGCAGAGGGTAACTTTCAGGATGCTAAGGCAGAACATGAGTGGACCAATCAAGAGCATGGGGGAGATGCCCAGATGTCCCCAGGACCCAGCGTGAAGAGGGGACCCAGGGCCACAGTAATGCAGGAAGACCCTGTAAACTAACAACACAGAGGTAGTGATGCCAACATGAGGCCATCCATTCCTACAGCTAGCAGGATCTTGAGAAATTCCCATGGCATGTGACAAGGGGATGAAACTCTTATACTGTAAGCTGTCTTAATAAGAGACAACTGTATGTGAAAAATGTCGTTGTAAGCACTCTGCTAATTTCCTTTCCAAGCTTTACCTTATTTAAGAGACTTCTGACAGGATCAGCCTAGAATATTCATCCTTTCTGTGATGTAGAAGAGAACATGTACCTCATCTTTTCATATTACAGAAATAGAAATAAATGGATTACTTTCTAATTTAGTGGGTGTTTGTTATTTTATACAGGCATCAAAGAGCTCAGAAATAAATAAGGGGGACATTTGTGGCTTTAGAGGATCTTTCAGTGCATTGAGGCAGTAATCCGTAAAAGAAATTCCTTTAGTGGTTCTGGAGGTGCTTACTTTGCACCCATGGGTTACTGTGTGAGTCCTAAAGAAGATGGTTAAAAGGTAAAGTGGAAACAAAAAGGAATACTCTCTGAGGTCACACGCACACAAGAATTGATATAAAAGACCTCAATGGCATTATATTCTCTTTATGATATTTCACTAAGTACTTGTTACACTTGGAAAGAGCAGGCTCATCGTTTCACATGATGCCAGACAACAGCCCGATTTGGGCTGATTTCAAGGTCATTAAATGAGTTTCAATTGCCCCCCAAAGTCTTTTTTCCACTTGATTTCTAATGCCTGGAAATTGTCCAATAAAATGAACACTTCCAGATTAGGGCAGAGATGGCAAATTTCTCACCTCCTGTGTTTGTATGTGTAGACATGACTAATCAATCACTGCTCTTTTCTGCTGAGTCACCTTCTCATCACAGTGCTACAAGCAGCCAGTTCCAATCAACGGACTTAAAACCAATATTCTCTATTTGCTTTAATGCTTTGCTTTCTGTGAAAATGCAAATATTTGGAAAAGAGTAAAATTTTAAATTATCAATCGCTGACTAAGTGTTTAAAAAAATAGAAAACAGCATTTGCTCTGGCATTAGGGGAAAGAATTCAATGGCTCTGGAATTGGAGCAGGGTAGAGACACAGGCTCAAGGAGTCCCTAAAGATATACATCACCTACTTAGCAATTTTGCCTAAGGCCGGTGCTGCCAAAAGGATCAGTTTTCTCCAGGGCATCTATTTCAGCCATTTACCATCAAATAAAACTTACAACTAGCATATGAATTCTTAGGCCAAGGGCATCTTATTTTTTGAAATTTTAAAGTACTTGTTGGGTAAACTACTTTAAAAATTCAAGAGCCATAAAAGAATCCCAGAAGCAGAAAGAAGAGTGCAGAAAAAGGTGAGGAGCAACTTTTATAGTGGAGCTGAGCGTCTGTATATCATGTATGCATAGGTGCTCTGGGCACACATACTTGCAAATTACTATATACTTGCATAATTACCAATCCTCGGTAGCACACTGGTAAACCAATAGGTAAGGGAAGGTGGGATGAAAAATATTTAAAAAGAAATTATGGTACTTGAGGCCCTGGCCAAGATAGAGTAACAGGGACTGGATTTATTCTCCCACCAGAAACAACCCAAAAATGAACAAACTATATGACAAGGTTTTTTTTTTTTTTTTTTTTTTACCGGGAGGTCCCAGGGATCGAACCCGGGTCCCTCCATATGGGAGATGGACGCCCAACCAGTTGAGCCACATCCGACCCCCATGACAAGTTTTTAAGACTGTGGAAAGGGAAGCAGATGTGGCTTAGGCAACTGAGCTCCCACCTACCAAATAGGAGGTCCATGGTTCGGTTCCCAGTGCCTCCTAAAGAAGGTAAGGAGTTGGTGCGACGGGCAGGAGCAGCAAGCTGACACAACAAGAGACACAAGAAGGAAAACATAATGAGAGACACAACAAAGCAGGGAGCAGAGGTTCCCGGTGTCTCCTAAAAAGGACAAGCAGGATAGCGAGCTGGCGTGAGGGGCAGGTGTTGTGAGCTGATGCAACAAGATGACACAACAAGAGACACAAGAGGAAAAACATAATGACACACATAACAAAGCATGGAATGGAGGTGGCTTAAGCGATTAGGCACCTCCCTCCTACATTGGAGGTCCCGGGTTCAGTTCCCGGTGTCTCCTAAAGAAACAAAGAAGGGAAGCGGCTGTGGCTCAATCAGTGGGGCTCCCGTTTGCCATGTGGGAGGCCCCGGGTTCGGTTCCCGGGGCCTCCTGGTGAGGGCAGGCCCGCCCGCACGGCGTGGTTAGCTGACCCAGCGAGCGCAAGCAGCAAGGGGGGGATAAATGAATAAATAAATAAAATCTTTAAAAAAAAAAAAAAAGAAACAAAGAAGACAAACAGACACAGCAAGTGCAAATAACCAGGGAGTGGGAAGAGATAAATAAAATAAACCTTAAAAAAAAAAAAAGACTGTGGGAAACAGGCAACAGACAGTGATCCTAAGTGATGGGGAATAAATAAGGTGAGCCTAAGGTTTTCCAGCTTACAGTTTTGGGATGGGGAGCCCAGCCATAGCCCAGAAGACTCCGTATGTTGAGGAGACAGACCTGAGAGTCCAGGGAGAACAAGAAATCTGTAGCTTACAGGAGAGACCTGCACACAGAGAAGAGTCCAGAGCTATACAGAGGGTTCCCCTTGAATATTCGGCTGTGTACTGATCAGTGCGGGCATGTGAAGAAACTATGCGGCTGAGGAAAGAATCACTTGAGAGGATTAGAGCTGGGTTTTTCAATCTCAGAATTATTTGCCTTGTTGGCTGCATTAATTATTTGTTGGTGGGGAAATAGTCCTGTGCATTATATACATTGGATCTTGTTTAGCAGTATCCCTGGTCTCTACTCACTAGATGTCAATACAAGTCACAACTTCAGTTGTGACAAAAAAATGTCTCCAGATCTTGCCAAGTGACACCCTTGGGGGTAGAACTGCCCTTGGTTGAGAACCACTGAATTAAAGGAAACAGTGCCGGCACTCACCTAGGGCTGGGAATATTTTCCAGCCAGGCTGGAAAATCTCAAGATTCATAGGACCAGGGGTAGAGCACACAGAAGGGTCATTAGTGAAGGCTAATTAGCCCTAAACCAAGCACTGCTGCCAGTCCCACCTAATAAATCTTAAAAGCAAGAACTTAAAGGATCAAACTATTTTCAAACCATTTAGTGGCATTCCAGAACAAATCTCAAGAATACTCAAGGCAAAACAGAAACATCTAGCCCCGAACAAGGTAAAACTCACAATATCAGGAATCCAATAAAAAAAATTACCAGACATGCAAACAAGTAGGAAAATACAATCCATAATGTGGAAATCAATCCATCAAAACTGACCCAGAACTGACCCAGATATTAGAATTAGCTGACAGGAACATAGTCCCTGTGATCAAAAAATTAAATAGGGACATGGAAGCAATAAAAAAGACCTAACTCAAACTTCAAAAGTTGCATACTACAAAGTGTGAGGTATAACTTACACTGATTGGGATTTGGGGCAGATATTGGAGGAGAAAAGATTAGTGAATTTGATGACATAGCAATAAAAACAGAGAGAGCAAAACAAATTTTCAAAAAGAACAGATCTTCAGTAAGTCATAGGACAAGTTCAAATAGTCTACTATGCATGTAATTGGACTCCTCAGAAGAGAGGATACAGTGTAGAATACAGAAAAATATTTGAAGACATAATAGCCAGATGTTTTCTAAATTTGATGAAATCTGTACACCTACAGACCCAAGAAGCTCAATCTTAAACACACAGAACATGAAGCAAACAGCACCAAGTTTCAGCATAATAAAATTGCTCAAAATCGGTAATAAAGGGAACATTTATACAGAGAAATAAAAATATATATGACTGAAGATTTCTCTCAAGAAACATTATAAGCGAGAAGACAATGGAGCAACATCTTTAAAGTACTGAAAGGAAATCCTGTCAGTCTCTAATTCTATATCCAGCAAAAATATCTTTCAAAAGCAGAGGCAAAATAAAGGCATTCTCAGAAGTAGAAAAACTGCAAAATTTCATCACCAGCACACCCATACTATCAGAAGTGTTAAAAGTAGGCTTTGGGGCTGCAGGAAAATGTTGCTGTGTGGAAATATGAATCTGTACAATGGAATGAAGAATACTACAAATGGTAGACACAATGTGTGAAGATATAAAATTTATCTTATTATTTAAATCTCTTTAAAAGAATAGTGGCTGCTGATTCTAAAATATTTAAAAAGTAATGTGGGGTTTATAACATGTGTAAAGCAAAATATATAACAGAAATAGCATAAAGCTCAGGAGGGGAGAAATAAAAATACACTCTTATAAGGTTCTTATATTATACATTAAGTGGTAGAATACCATTTGAAGAAAGATGATATATACCGCAACCTGTAGCAATAACTACAATAATGGAACAAAGAGTTGTAGCTAGTAAGCCAATAGAAGAGTTAAAATAGAGTCATAAAAATTATTCAATTATTTCAAATGAAGCCAGGAAACGAGTAAAAAGGAAACAGAGATGAGATGGGATAAATAGAAAACAAGTAGCAAGATGTACATGGCAGTTATTGATTTACTGACTCCCAATTTAAAAAGTGGGCAAAAGATTTGACCAGATTTCTTCAGCAAAGAAGATATACAATGGCAAATTAAAAAAGGAAAAGATTCTCAACATTATCAGTCATAAGGGAACTGAAAATTAAAATAAAAAATGAAATACCACTACATAGCTTTTATTTTTATTTATTTATTTTATTTTTTATTTTTTTTTTTTACCAACAATTTACATATAATTTCAAAATAATATATATGTACACACAGAGGTACTAATATACACAAAATAGTTCTGAAATCGAATCTTGCATTCATTATTGAACAGGTTAGACAAGATACTACATAGCTTTTAAAATGGCTAAAATAAAAAACACTGGCCATATCAAGTCTTGGTGAGAATATAGAAAAACTGGAACTGTCATTCACAGCTAGTAGGAACATACAGTGGCATAACCACTTTGGAAAATCACTTGGTAGTTTCTTAAAAAAGTTAAACATACACCTACCACGTGACCCAGCCCTTCCACCATTAGTTACTATGTTCCTAGGTATTTAAATATTCATAGGAATAAATATTTCCTATTTATAATAGGAAAAAAACCTGGAAATAAGTGCTATTGTCTATCAACAGGTGAATGGATTTAAAAAACCCCACTATGGTATAACCACATGTATATGAGTCTATTCCACTACTCAGCAATAAAAAGTAATGACCTACTGATACATACAACAACATGAATGAATCTCAAGGTATCTATACTGGCTGAAAGAAGCCAGATAACAAAGAGCATACTCTATAATTCCATTTATTAAAAATTTTAAAAAAACAAAATTAATCTCTAGTGACAGAAAGCAGATCAGTGCTTGTGGAGATGGGAGATGGGCAAGGGTGCGGGAAGGAATTATAGGAAGAAACATTTGGGTGTCTGGATATGCTCAGTATCTTGATTCTGGTGATGGTTTCATAGATGTACAACGTTAAAATGCATGAAATGGTACAGTTTAAACAAGTGTATTTTATTGTATGGCAATTTTGTTTCCATAAAAGCTGCTTAAAAGATGGAAATTATAAGAGGAGCTTCTAGCAGGCATCATAAAGGATTATGCTGTCCTTGATACTAGAATAGAGATCAAGAGATCTCAGCTCTATTCCCAATTCGGCCATAAATGTGTGGCGTGATCTTGTAAAAGGCACATAAATTCTCTCGGTCTCAGTTTCCTCACCTACAAAATCAGATAGCTGATTTGTTGATTTCAAGTGGCTTTACAACTCCAAAGTCTAAAAATAGATTAAAAAAAAAAAAAAAAGGAAGCTGTATGATGAAGTGGAAAGTGACCAACTTGGATCTGAATTTCAGCTCTCATTACCTGCAGGAGCTGTGCTACATTATTCAACCCCTCTAAACTGTTAGAGAGTAAGTTCCATGAGGACTCAGGCACCACTGGAGCTCTCCTAGTTTAACAGAGGCTCTACACAGAAACTCTGGGAATTAATGCCTGGCAAGCAACCCTTAGCCAATGGGAAATGGGAGGCAGTACGTACCTGCCCCCACCTCCCTGCCTTCCAGTGAGACAGTTCTGACTGACTCCACACAGTTCCTCAGAGGGCCCCCAATGGGACTGAGACCTTTTTGCCCACATGGAAGCCTACTCATTCCATATCCTTCACTGGCTTTTCTCTTTCCTTGTATTCCTTCTCCAGCACTTCACGTGTGCTTCCTAGCATCTTTCCTAAGTGAGCTTCCTGCACCTACAACTTGGAATTAGGATCTGCCTTTGGGGGAACCCAAACTGAGACATTAACTTTCTCACATGGATCTCATAGGGATTAAATGAACTTGGACATGTGAAGGGCTTAACCCACTTCTTGGTGAGAAATGTCAAGTTTTGTTTTTTATTTTATTTTTTTCTTTTTAAAATTTGCTTTTCCTCTAGAGGGAAGAGAAAGTACCTTTGAGTTCATAAGAGTAAGGGAAGGGAAGTCTGGCTGAGGAAAGCCATGTCCCCTAGAATTTATAAAAGTAAAATTAAAACAATTCAGAGAAAAAGTAGGCAATGAACCTCAAGCACCATAAAGCAAAATATAAATTTCGACTCAAGAGGAAAGGAATTTTCCAAAGCTAAAATTCTGATATTATTGCAGTCTAAATGAATAAGAAAAGTTGAAACTACCCAAGACCAAATTAAGCAAAATCAAACAAAATCAGATTGCCCTGAGAAATCACAGACAATGGGAGAGGTTCCAGGAAACTGAAGACAGGTAAATGTCTAAATTTTCAGAAAGCAGAAAAAAGTGGACACTACTGAGTGGGAAGTCTGAGGTCCAGAAAAAATTCTAAGATGGGTTCCTAAGGAAAAAGTTGGATCAAATGATCTTTATTTTCTTATGGGATTATTAGAGTTACGCATCAGGAAAATACTATAATGATAATACACCTAGATTTCAACAAGACATTTGATAAATATTTTCCCTGATAATCTTGTGAACAAGAGAGAATCGTGGGAATCAGTTTCTGTGGCTCTGAGCTTAAATCCCACTTAACTTCGTTAATAAAGCCTCAAATTAAATTATGCTTATCAATTTTTCTGTCAACACAAAGATAAGAGAAATAGTATATGAAATTGGATTTGGGTGATAATTAAAGAAACTCAGTGGGAAATCACTGAAACAGGCACTATTTATAATGGTACTGGACATAGAGTGGAGCCTCAAGGAAAACCTGGTACTAAGAACTCAGATTTCTAGAAAGGCTATAAAGCTCATTGGTTATCATTGCATATTTTGATTGGAATCTCAGCTTATACAATGTTGGGCAAGTCACTTAACTTTTCTCTGCCTCAGTTTCCTCATCCATAAAAATGGAGATAATAATGGTAACCTCAAAAGTTTGTTGTTAGAATCAACTAAGTAACCCTATATTAAAGCATTTGATACTTGGTGTATAGTAAGCACTATGTATTCAATTTTGTTTTATTTTATCTGTGGTATACTTACTTATTCCTTTTCTTTGCAGAATGGCTCCTTGTTTCTGGAATCCACATGATGGGAAGCATGCCTACTGACAGTGCCTGAGTATTTTACCAGGCTCAACTCTCTTAATCCCTTGGAAAGAGGTTTGTTAATCTTGTTTGCATCTGGTGCCTTCTCCAGGCTAATCAATTGTGGTCAAGAGCTAAAGTCATTCATTCATTCACTCAACAAATATTAGTTGAGCTTTTAGCATGTGCCAAGCACTGTTCTGGACACTGAGATTACAGGAATGCACAAAAAGATAAAACATCTGTTCACATAGAGCTAGTATCTTGGGAGGAGGGTGGAGAAGGCCAGTAAAGATATTATTTAAATATTATAGTAAGGAGGTGGCAAGTGTAATATAGAAGAATAAAGTGAGAAAAGTGAATGGAATGATTTGGAAAGGGAGGGAGGCAATATTTTATAGAGGGTGGTCTGTTCTAGGGAAAGTGCCTCTGATAAAGTGCTATTTGAACAGACACCTGAGGAAGTGCACATAACTGGGAGAATGTTCTAAGCAGAGGGAACAGGAAGCAAAATGTCCATGAGGCAGGAACATGCTTGAATTCAACCAACACTGAGGCCAATCTGATTGGATGGAGAAGAGGAAGGGAGAGATGACGTCAAGGTGGCTGCAGAGGCCAGGACATGGAAAGCTTGTGGGTCATGGTAAAGGACTGTGGATTATTACTCTGTGTGAGATGGAAGCCAGGGCACGGTTTGGGACAGAGGAGTGACATGGACTGACTTAGGTTTTAGGAAGCTCCCTTGGGTTGCTGGGCAGGAAATGACTATATAAGGGCAACTTGAAAACAGGACTTGTGAGAGGACTGCTGCAATTATCCATATGACGTATAATGGACTCTGGTGGTAATGGTGAAGATGGTTAGTAGTCAGAGTCTTAATGTGCTTTCTGTTGGTTACTGTTAAACGTAAGATGAGGGAGAAAGAGCAGAGTCCAGAATGACCCCAAAGTTTGTCTCCACGGTGAATATTAGAATGAAGTTACCATTGACTGAGTTGGGGAAGAATCAAGATGGAAGAGATTTTGGGGAAATATCAAGCATTTGCTTTTGGATGTGTTTGTGTGAGATTCACTTAGACCTCCAAGTGCTGTCAAGCAGACAATTGGAATATGAGGGCATGGGAGGGTTCAGGATACAATGGGGCTAGAGATACAAATATAGGATCCATCTGTGCACAGATGACAACATATAGATGGTATTTCTAGCCATGGGACTTGATGAGACCATCTAGGCAGGGGAGGCTGAGAGAAAAAAAGAAAAGAGATCAGACAGAAATTGAACCCCGGGTCATTTGAGAAGATGCAAAAGACAGTAAATGAGACTGAGAAGGAGAGACGGGTGAAGTAAAATAAATACCGCGAGGGAATGATGAAGAAGACACAAATGAAAATGTTCCAAGCAGGCAAAAGTGATCAAGTTTTGTCCAATGCAGAGTCAGCTGACAACCAAGAAATGACGTGATCACCATGTGACAAGGGAGAAGTGACTCCTAAAAAAGGAGTGCTGAGAGGACAGCGCTTTAGGTGTCCACAACAGATAGCTAATAAAATAAATGCAAGCATGAGATTCAAGCCTGTTTTGAGAAATTGCAATGAGAAGTCTAAAGCGTCAAGACTAAGCATGAGTAAGTCTAGGTTTTGCATTTGGATTTAGACTAGACACTATCTAGTCTGTGTGTATATACAAAGACTGAAAGATTTTGCCCTCACACAGTAACAATTATTATCTTCTATAAGTGGTAGAGTTATAGACCATTTTCATTTTTCTTTATATTTTCCTTACTTTCAAAACTTTAGTAGAAAAATATCATCAGTGCTATACAACATCTGTTGTGTATAAGCAGAGACTGTGAGGGATTGTTTTAATTTATGCAAAACTGCTGCAAAACATGTTGAAAGAGAGTTTGGATTGCACTGATGTAATATAATATCTACTGCTGTATTGTGTCAACTGGAAGTGGGCAAACTAGTTAGTTTCACTACTAGAAAATATACAGAGAAGGTGAGGAGAGGGAGAAATCTGGAAAGCATGTTAGGGGGAAAAGTTGGGGAAAATAGAAATGTGAATTCCAGAGGCAAAATTAGGTCAAGGGGAGATGCAATGAGTCGTGATGCAGCAAAAAGACCCACAGACTCAGCTCTACTCAAAACCTTGGGCAAGCCACATAATTTCACTGATTCCCAATATCCTCATTGGTAAAGTAGCAATACTCTCTTCTTCATAACGTTATTTGGGTTAAACAAGACAAAGTACGGGTAACCTCACCCTTTGGCTCCCGGGTCAGGCCCAGAACCCCAGGAGGAGGATGTCATGTTCTCCTCCTTGAGGTCCCCTAAAGAATCTTCTCACACAAAAGGTAGATGAATGAGAATACTCACAAGACACATCCCAGAGCAAAAAGCACAAAGCTTCACCCCACCATCCTGCTTCCCCGAAGTCTGCCCCCAGGGCAGCAGGATAGGGGCACAAGCGGAAGTGTGGGGGTAGTCTCCCCTCTAGCAGACACGGTGTCTTCTGTCTTTCCAGGATTCTCTTCCCTCCTTCCGTGAGAACAATTCCTCCTCTCTCAGTTCCTATCCTTAAGCTTGAAAAACCAATCTTGTCATGATATTCAGCAAAACAAAGAACTGTTTACATAGCACAATCTATCCTCCTTAGCAAACATATTTCTGTCCCGAACATGTCTTTGAGATCTCAGAATCTCATCCCTATGTCCTAATAACAAGTTATTCTTACAAACATATCCATTGACTTCCCAAGAGATATTCAGATGAAGGAGGCTTTCTCCATCCACTTACATATGTAAAATACCTGGTATGGTACTGTCACCCAGTAGATGCTCAGGAAAGGATAATGATTTTTGTTATTATAATATCATGGTTATCTTTAAAGATTTAAAAATGCTGAGTGGCAGCTGAAAGTGGAGACAGTCTCTATAGCTCCCAAGGACCTAATAGGACCTATAGGCATAATTTGTCGGGAGGCAGGATTTGGCTCATGATAAGGCAGATATTTCCAGCAATTAGACTATTTCTATAGCTCTATTTCATTAACAGGCCAGAGGCTTCTCAAGATGGTGTGCCTTCTACCTTCTGAATTTTCTGATCCGAGGCAGAGGAGAACAGGAGACAGTGGATGGGAATTTGAATTCGTTGATCGAAACTCTCCCTCCTGATGTAAAATCTTGTTATTTTATGAAAAGTGCCTGATGGACTTCTTTTTTCTTTCTCTTCCCATTTTCGCCAAAATCTAAGGTGGTATTATACCCCATAAACCTGATCCCTTTTGGATCTGGTAGTGTTTAGAACACTGAGGGACAGAAAGGTCCCTGGGAAGGGGTGAAGCCAACATAGCTGCTAGTGAAGAGGCTTCCTGTCACCACCCGACAAGCTTCAGGGGCTGGGGGAGGGTGAACGCACATGTCCAGGCCACGGAAATCGTCCGAAACAGAGCTGTGCTGTTCCTGGGGCAATTCATGGCTACCGTGATGAAACCAGGGGGAGGGAAATGGTAACCAGACCCCAGCGTACCCCAAGGACTTTCAGGATACACATACATTTGCCATTTTCCAATCTTTTCAGGGTACAGAACTAGTTCAAAGTCCTCTACACGCTGATGTGGCTCTGTCTGTAGTGCAAGCTTTTTAAAAGGTTAAGTTAATCTTGACTTTTACTGTTCTAGCATTTCAACCTAATGGTGTTCCAGGCATAATCTAATTGGATTTTTATAGGCCTTTATATAAGGAAATTTATTTAGTGACAATGGAAATTTAAGGGTTATAGGTGGGTTCCTTTTACATAATATCAAAGCGACATGGAGTACACACTGTTAGGCCACCATAACGGAATCTAATCAGTAGTTATACTCCAAAACTTCCGCAAGCATAAGCACAAATCATACATGAATACATGAAGAAAAGAACCTGAGTGTCCAATTATATAATTACTGACCCCGTAAAATTAGAGCAAATGGATAGGTAAGCTTGAGAGCGTGCTAACGGGAGGTTTCATGCTGTGCAAGGAATTTAACGTGTGATTTCTACAGAAAAGTCCTCTCATTTAAATGGTGAATCGGATACGAGGTTGAATTTTTAAAGACTATTTGTCCTAAGAGATTATGAATTTATACTGCCTCAGGTTGTATTCCATCATTATAAAAGTCCAAGAATCCTCCGTAAAGTTTGTTTTACCAGCCAGAATTGGGAATTACATCTCTTGCAATAAATTCTCCCACACTGGCCGTTTGACATTTCAGAGGTAACCCTTGGTTTAACCGGTCGCAGGTAAAAATTAGAGGTGTAACTGGTTTAATAACTGTCTCTGGGTCTACTTATTCCCAAGTACTTAGCCAATTACATCTTTCTTTATGTAATAATTTTTTATTCCAGAAGGCATATTTCTAACTGGTTTTCTTAGTTATTAAATGGTTTTGTTTGCTTTTGTTTTTGCTCAGTTTTGTAAATTTTAACTCAGGCATTTCCTTAAGAATATTTTAAAAGGAAATTCTTACTGGTATTTCTTGGGCATTTGGGACCTGGGTTTTGCTCTGAAGCCTTTCATTCTGGAGCTGATAGAATGGCACTGTGTGGGTTTTGCTGTCAAAATATTTTCCCTAATTATTTCAGGTATTGATCATATTCATTTACCAAAATGGAAGAAGTATAAGTATTGTCCTGGTAACTCTAAGGATTATTGTGATGAGGAAAACAGGGAAAAGGTTGCAGGGATTGGGAAAGAGTAGGAGGGAAAGTATAGTCAAGAAGAGAAAATGATGATGACTGGTTTTAATTCTCCCTGATGGTGGGGATTGGAGTAGGGATAGATCAACTCATAATTGGAGAAAGAAATGTGATATTAATGAACCATTTTTTTCCCATGACAGCGGGCAGGTGGAGGGTATGAAAGATGTAACTGTTCCACAAGTCACTGAAAATTCAATCTCTGCCAGGCTCTTAGAATATTCATCCATAAATTCATTTTTTAAAATTTTAATAACCTTTTTGTTTTAGAAAACTGTGAGATTTACAGAAAAGATGTGATGTTAGTACAGAGAGTTCCCATATACCCCACATCCACTTTCCTGTTAACATTTTATATTAGAATGGTACTTCCCTCACAATTAATAAACTGATACTGACACAGTGCTATTAACTAAAGTCCATACTTTATTCAGATTCCTTAGTTTTACCTAATGTCCTTTTTCTGTTCCACAACCCCATCCAGAACACCACATAATATTTCATCACCAGGTCTCCTTAGGCACCTCTTGGCTGTGACAATTTGTCAGACTTTGCTTGCTTTTTGATGACCTTGACAGTTTTGAGGAGTACTGGTCAGGTGTTCAGTAGAATGTCCCTCAGTTGGGATTTGTCTGATGTTTTTCTCATGATTACACCAGGATTATGAGTTCCAGGGGAGGAAGACTGCAGAGGTAAAATTCCCTTCTCATCCAATCGTATCAAGGGCACATACTATCAAGTTATCACTGTGGGTGTTGACCTTGACCACCTGGCCAAGGTAATGTTTGTCAGACTTATCCTCTGTAAAGTCACCCCTCCCATACTGCACTCTTTGGAAGGAAGTCTCTATGTGCAGCCTATTCTTAAAGAGTGGGGACTTATACTCCACCTCCAGGAAGGCTAAGGATCTACATAAATTATTTGGAATTCTTCTGGGCAGGAAATCTGTCTATTCTTTCCCATTTATTTATTTGTTCAATCATTTGTTTATATCAGTATAGGCTCATGGTTATTTATTTTATGTTTTGGGTTATAATCCAATACTGTTTCATTTATATTGCTGCTCAAATTGTTCTAGCTTCGGCCACTGGGAGCTCTCTCAGTTGGCCCCTGTGTCGCTTTGACATGCCCCCATCACTGTGGGATTTGTTTGTTTCTTTTCCTTGAACACTTTACTTTCTTGCATTGCAAGATCCTCCGGTCTCATCGTGATTATTTCCTGCTCCCAGTCCTAGAAACATCCATTTCTGCAAGAGCTTTTGTTCCTTTTACTGGAGAAGGGTAGTAGAAACCTAGATCTGGGTGCTGGCTGTTCTTGTTGCTACTGGGGTGGCTTTGAGCACCTCTCAGCTGACAGAGCAAAAAAATACATAGTGTATACTGACCTGTACAAATTCATATATCTACAAATATTTCTACATGCAAATATCTCTGTCTATATTAAGCTAATCTGTAAATTCCCATGCCAATAGTGAGAAATCTGGCTCTTCCAGATTTTGTCCAATCACTACTATTTACTTAATTGCTCAATTTCAGTGTACATGTACAGTACTATCAGCACTATTAGACCACACCTCCTAATGGGAAATGACTTTATCAACTACAGTATAGTGGTTATGTACAGGTCCTTTCACTTTTAGTATACTAATTTTCCAAAGCTACTTAGGTCAGCACCTTTTACCTTGCTCCCTTCACTGGGGTTGTTTCAAACATTTATAATACAGTTAGATTCTTTTGTTACAGTCTACATTTCATCTTGGGATCCCCTGACTTCTTAAATGATTTTTTAACATTTGCATATATTAAGGATCACTCTTTGTGCTGTAAATTTTTGTTTTGACAAATGCATAATCTCACATATCCACCATTACAATATTACACAGAAGAGTTTTTGTACCCTAAAATAGCCACTATGCTTCACCTATTCAACTATCCTCCCCAAACTCCACCTTCATGGAACCCCTGGCAACCACTAGTTTATTTACTGTCTCTATAGTTTTGTATTTTCCAGAAATGTTATATAAATGGCATCATATAGTATTTAGCCTTTAAAGACAGGCTTCTTTTGCTTAGTAATATGGATTTAAGATTAATCCATGTCTTTGCATAGCTTGATAGCTCACTTTTTTTTTTACTCCTTAATATTCCATTGTATGGATGTTCCACAGTTGGTTTATCCATTAGTCTGTTGAAGGATATCTTGGTTACTTCCAGTGTTTGGAGATTATTAATAAAGCTGCTATTAACACGTAAAAATCAGTAATGTTTTTGTACACTAGTACTGAACAATCTGAGGAGGAAATCAGGAGGAAAATTCCATTTTCAATAGCAACAAAAAGACTCAAATACCTAGGAGTTAATTTAACCAAAGGAGTATAGGTTCTATATGCAGAAAACTACAAAACAATGCTAAAAGAAATTTTAAAAGACCTAAACAAATGGAAAGACATTCTGTGTTCATGGATTGGAAGAATAAATATCGTGAAGATGTCAATCTTGCCCAAACTGATTTATAGATTCAATGCAATACCAATCAAAACCCCAACAGCTTACTTTACATAATTAGAGAAGGTAATTACCAAATTCATCTGGAAGGGTAAGTATACCCGAATAGCCAAAAGTATTCTAAAAAAGAAGAGCAATATGGGAGGAATTTCACTGCCTGGCCTTGAAACATATTTCAAAGCTACAATAGTCAAAACAGCATGGTACTGGCATAAAGATAGACATATCGATCAGTGGAATAGAATTGAGAATCCAGAAATATACCCTCACCTATACAGTCAACTGGTTTTTGACAAAACTACCAAGCCCACACTAATGGGAAAAAACAGTCTCTTCACAAATGGTGTTGGGAGAACTGGATATCTATAACCAAAAGAATGAAAGAGGACCCCTATCTTACCCCCTATACAAGAATCAACTCAAAATGGGTCAAAGATCTAAATATAAAAGCCAGGACCATAAAACTACTAGAAGAAAATGTAGGGAAACATCTTCAAGACCTTGTAGTAGGTGGTGGTTTCTTGGATCTTACACCCAAAGTGCATGCAACAAAAGAAAAAGTAGATAAACGGGACCTCCTCAAAATTAAACACTTTTGCACCTCACAGGACTTTGTGAGAAGGGTGAAAAGGCAGCCGACTCAATGGGAAAAAATATTTGGAAATCACATATCTGATAAGGGTTTAATATCCAGGATATATAAAGAGATGTTACAACTCAACAATAAAAAGACAAATGACCCAATTAAAAAATGGGCCAAAGACTTGAATAGACATTTCTCCGAGGAAGAAATACAAATGGCAAAAAATCACATGAAGAAATGCTCAACATCACTCATGATTAGGGAAATGCAAATCAAAACTACAATGAGATATCATTTCACACCTATCAGAATGGCCACTATTAAAAAGACAGAGAACTACAAGTGTTGGAGAGGATGTGGGGAGATAGGAACACTTCTTCACTGTTGGTGGGAATGCAGGATGGTACAACCGCTATGGAGGACTGTTTGGCAGTTCCTAAAGAAGTTGAATATAGACTTGCCACGTGACCCTGCAATACCACTACTGGGTATATACCCAGAAGAACTGAGAGCAGTGACACGAACAGACATCTGCACACCGATGTTCATAGCCACATTATTCACCATTGCCAAAAGGTGGAAACAACCCAGGTGTCCATCAACAGATGAATGGATAAACAAACTGTGGTCTATTCACACGATGGAATATTATGCAGCTGTAAGAATAAATGAAGTCATAAAGTATATGGCAACATGGATGAACCTGGAGGACATTATGTTGAGTGAAGCAAGCCAGACACAAAAGGACAAATACTGTATGAATGCGTTACTATGAACCAAATATATTGTGTAATATATTGTTTGAGTCAAAAATAAAATAAAATAAAATAAAATAAAATAAAATAAAATAAAATAAAATGTGACTAAAACTTAAAAAAAAAAAGTAAATAAGAGAGGCTTTTTTGTGGCCTTTACAGCCTCCCTCCCTAAGCAACTTGGAAGTGACCATTACTGAGTCCATGGTCCAATTTTGAGCAGTTAAACAGGTATAATCCTAAAGAACTAGAACATGTTGAACCAAGAATCAAATAACAGCAGGAACAAAGAGACTTCTAACACTAAAACCCTACACACAGAGAGAAACTGAGCATCAGAGTAAACTCACCATCATAATCAGATGCTTAGACATCAAAAATAAATAAATAAATAAATAAAAATAAAGCTGCTATAAACATTTATGTTTAGGTGTTTGTATGAACATAAGTTTTCAAATCAGTTGGGTAAATACCTAGGAGCACAAGCTGTGTCAAGTGGTAAGAGTATGTTTATCTTCATAAGAAACTGCCAAACTGTCCTCCAAAGTGGCTGTACCACTTTGTATTCCCACTAGCAATCAATGAGTTACTATTACTCCACATCCTAGCCAGGAATTGGTACTGTTAATTTTTTTGGATTTTAACCATTTTAATTAGTATGTAGTAGCATCTCATTTTTTTAAATGACAATTTTATGGAAATAAAATTCACATACCATAATGCCTTGAAGTGCACAATTCATTTGCTTATGGTATACTCACAGCGTAGTGCAACCATCACCACTTTCTAATTTTAGAATATTTTCAAAATCCCCCAAAGAAACCCCATACCCATTAGTAGTGCTCCTCATTCCTCCCTTCCCCAGCCCCTGGCTATTACTAATATACTTTCTATCAATTTGCCAATTCTGGAATTTCATATAAATGGAATCCTACAATATGTGTCTGGTTTCTTTCACTGAACATAATGTTTTCAAAGTCGATCCATGGTGTAATTTGTATGAGTACTTCATTCCTTGTGGTGGCTGAATAATATTCATTGAATGGATATATCACATGTTGTTTATCCTTTAATCAAGTGACAGGCGTTTTAGTTGTTTCCACTTTTTGGCTATTATGTGTAATGCTGCTAGGAACATTTGTGAACAAGTTTTTGTTTGGATCCATGTTTTCATTTCTCTTGGCTATATAAATAGGGATGGAATTGCTGGGTCATATAGTAATTCTATGTCCACCTTTTTGAAGAACTAAGTGTTTTCCAAGGCTGCACCATTTTACTTTTCCCCAGCAATGTATGAGTGTTCCAATTTCTCTTCATCCTCACCAACACCTTTTATGGTTCATCTTTTCAATTAGAACCATCCTAGTGGGGTAAAGTGCTGTCACATTGTGGTTTTGACTTGCATTTCCTAATTGACTAATCATTTTGAGTATCTTTTCATGTGCTTAGTGGCCATTAGTATATCTTCTTTGGAGAAAAGTCTATTCAAATCCTTCACCCATTTTTTTTCATTGGATTATTTGTCTTTTTATTGTTGAGTTGTAAGAGTTCTTTTTATATTCTGGATGACTGTCCTTATTAGACATCTGATTTGTAAATATTTTTTCTCATTTTGTTGGTTCTCTTTTCACTTTGTGAAGCACAATAGTTTTTAATTTTGATGGGGTACAATTTATTTTCACTTTTGTGGTTTGTGCTTACTCCTGTTTTCTTCTAAGCATTTTATAGTTTTAGCTCTTCCATTCAGATCTGTGATTCATTTTGAGTTATTTTTTGTATGAGGAATGAGGTATCATTTTGTTTTAATTTGCATTTACCTACTGACAATGACAAATAATGCTGAGCATCATTTCATATGCTTATTTGCCTCGTGTATTTCTTCTTAGTGGGGTGTCTGTTCATATCTTTCACCTATATTTAAATTGGGTTTTAAAATTTCTTATTACTTAAGAATTCTTTATATTTGGATAAAAATCCTTTACTAGATGTGTATCTTGAAAATATTTTTGACGAGACTGTGACTTGTTTTTTCATTCTCTTAATAGTGTCTTTCACGGACCAGAAGTTTTTATTTTAATAAAATCCATTTACCAATTTTTTCTTTCATGGATTGTGCTTTTGGGGTTGCATCTAAAAACTCATCACCAAACCCAGGGTCATATTGATTTTCTTCTGTTTTCTTCCATAAGTTTTATTGTTTTTCATTTCACATTCATGCTTATGATCCATTTTTGAGTTAATTTTTTTGAAAAGTGTAAGGTCTGCGTCTAAGTTCAATTTTTCTAACACATGCACATGCAATTGTCCCAGCACCATTTGTTGAAAAGACAATCCTTTCTCTATTGTATTGCCTTTGCTCCTTTGTAAAAAATATTTGCATGATCTGAGCACTCTACTCTGTTTCCTTGTTCTGTATCTATTATTTTGCCAATACCACACTATTTTGATTAATTCATCCCTTTTTTCAATTATGCATTTATCCATTCATTGATTTGCCATTTCCTTAATAAATATTTGTTGACTATCTTCCTTGTGCAAGACATTGTGCTAGATACCATGGAAAGATGACAGACATGGTAGCTGCCCTCTAGAAGTTGCAATGATGTTGGGGAGGTGGGACAATTTGTGTTAAAGTGTACACACAATAGTTTAAAGCAGGGGTTCTTAACCAGGGGGTCCCCGGAAAGATTTCAGGGGGTCCATGAGCTTGAATTGAAAATTCAAAAATCCATTATTCTTGTGGGGATATGTTGGTGCAGGTGTGATGTATTTATTATATAATACACAGTATAG
Source organism: Tolypeutes matacus (assembly GCA_026826555.1). Taxonomy (NCBI): domain Eukaryota; kingdom Metazoa; phylum Chordata; class Mammalia; order Cingulata; family Chlamyphoridae; genus Tolypeutes; species Tolypeutes matacus. The sequence continues at coordinate 2,444,393 of JAKSZT010054515.1, forward strand.
TGGGCTTAGAATAATTTTTATTTTGATGTAGCGTGTTCTGAGTGCAACGGATAACTGCCTGCAAAAAGGCTGGTAAGGATGGCGGAGATGGTTTTATGACACCACAGGAAAACTGGAATTTCTAAATGTTTGCTGAAAATGACCATCTGAACAGATGTTGAACCATATTAGGTTATCAGGTATTGAAATTGTGGGAAAGTTTGTAAAACGTAATTTTGAATAATCCTAAAATTTAATTTAAAAACATGCCGATGTGGAGTATCATAAAACTATCCGCCGCTACTTTCTGAGAAGGGGTCCGTGGTTTTCACCTGACTGACCAAGGGGTCTGTGGAACAAAAAAGGCAAAGCAGGAGGTGAAAAATGAGAATTCCAGAACAAAGAATTAAGAGAGAGAGAGAGAAAGAGAGACAGACAGACAGACCAGCATAAAAGAGGCTTTCCAAAGAGGACGTTATCAATACTAAGAGGAAGGGAATTTGAATGGGAACTTGAAGGATGGGTAATATTTAAATAATTAAAGATAGTTAAAGAGACTTTTTCAGGTGAAAAGAATAGAATGAAGAAAGCGTAGTAAGAAAGTACAAAGTCTAACAGTTTTGTCTAATGTAAATACAATAAAAGCCAATCTGTACTTTTAAATTTTCTAGTAGATATATTTTAAAAGAACACTTGAAATTAATTTTACAATATATTTTATTAACCCCCAAATCTAAAATACTATAATTTCAATGTGCAATCAATTTTAAAATATTTAGATATTTTACATTTTTTTTCTTGTACTGAGTCTTCAAAACGTAGTATGTAGATTGCATGTACAGTGAATCTCAATTTGT
>JAKSZT010054515.1:2455228-2512738 GCA_026826555.1 Tolypeutes matacus
GCCTCAATCAGTGAATCTCAATTTGGAGCAGCCACATTTCAAGGGCTCAATAGCACCATTTGGCTTGTGGCCACCATATTGGACAGCGCAGACCTTGAAGGCCAGTGGTGAGAGAAAAGGCTGCAAAGGTAGACTGGGGCCGGGTTATGGGGAGACTTGAAAACTGAGCTAGAGAGTTTGAACTTTCTTCTATAACTAATGGATAAACACTGATGCTTCTGAGCAAGTGACTCTGACACATTTTTCTTCCTTTGGCTGGCATGGGATAGATGCTCAACATACCTTCTGAGCGATTGCTTAACTATCAGATCAATGTTGTGTGGAGATTAATTGGAATGTATCCATGCTAGTTTGGAGCTATGTACTCCAGAAAAACATGTTCTTCAACTTAGTCTATTCCTGACAGTGTGGGCCCAGTGTAAGTAGGACCTTTTGATGAGGTTACTTTAGTTAAGGTGTGGCCCAGCTCAATCAGGATGGGTCTTAATGCTCTTACTGGAGTCCTTTATAAACAGAATGAATACAGAGACAGGGGCAGAAGGCCACAGAAGACGCTGAAATCAACAAAACCCAAAAGAGGGAGAGACCAGTAGACATTACCATGTGCCTTGCTATGTGGCAAGGGAGCCACAGATTGCTGGCAGCTGGTCTTTGGGAAGAACCATCACCTTAATGATGCCTTGATTTGGACATGCTCACAGCCTCAAAGTGTAAGCTAATAAATTCCCACTGTTTAAAGCCAACCCATTACATGGTAATTGCTTGAGCAGTCAAGGAAACTAAAACAGTATCCAAAGAGGCAGAATTGAAAAATAGGAGACTAAAGCCTAGCTTTTTCTTGTTTAAACCATATGATAGGGGAGTTTGTAGTTGCTTTTCTTCTGCTTTCAATCAAGAAGGAAATTACTGCCTAAAATATTAGCTATTATTAGAGGGCAGCCTTTTCTTGTGTTGTGTCTTTTATTGAGTATTAGAGTGTGACAGGGACAGCTTATGCTAGGACAATTTTGGTAGCCTTTGGGGATGGGTCTCCTTATATATTACAATTGTTATGTAAAGGAATGAAATGCATTTCTTAAAGGATATGGTTAGAGGGTGGCATGTTGAAGATATGCATGTTGTATGTTTTGTTTTGTTTTTCTTTCACTTGAGAATATACCCTTGACAGTGAAAAGCTAGGAACCCTTTAAAGTGAGGGTTGTAATCGTTTTAAAATCCCTGCTTAGGTGGCTGAGTTAAAAAATCAACCAGGTTACTTGGATTTGTTGTGATTGTGGGTGCCACTCTTCTTGCCAAATCTAATCTTACAAACTAGCAGGGGATCAGAGATGAAAAGCTTTCTGCTATTTGTTTATTTATTTATTTATTTGTTTGTTTGTTTCACATGTGATCATTTCAAAAGACTGATAATGAAAAAAATCTACTAAGAAGCCATTCTAAAGCATTAAATGTAATATTTGTATGTAGGGGTATGTGTGGGTGGTGAATTTTAGATCTGTCAAACTTGACAGCATCCTTTTAGGCTTTTCAAGAGAAATCACATAGTATCAGAGTCACATTTTCCATCAGTGGTGACAGATTTCTGCATGTCAATATTCAAATTTGGTTGTACCTTCTCCTTTGTAAATAAGCTTAGCTTGGCTTACAGAGACTTGTTGTTTTAATGTTTTTAGTGAAATTTGAAACAGTATCAATTTGGATTTTTAACTCTTTGATAAGTATTATTTGTTAATATGCCTCAAAAGATGTGTAGGCATACCTGGTGTCATTTATTAATAAAAGCTTGAGAAGCTTGCAGGATTTTCAATGCTGCTTTTGTATCTAAGCACAATAAATACCTGTGAGCTGGGTCTTTGCTGCCAGGTCATGGTTGGAAAATATTGATTACTAGAGAGCACATGAGCTTTTCAGAAATTTTTTCCATGTAACCAAGAAGGGCATTCCATTGGTGTTGCTGCTATGTTAAACCATAGCCTCAATAAGCAGGCAAAAATTTTACCTGATCCCTTGGAAAATGGAGGATAATGGGGAAGGGTGGGGTATTTGCACTCCAGCAAACTTCTTGAGTTATGGAGTCTGATATGATTTTATACGAGGTTTCTTCTCTAATCATGTGGTATGAGAAAATGACAACACTTTAAGGAACTTCCCTAAATACATTATAAATTGTTGTCATCAAAAAGTGGTTTCAGAAGTGATGTATGTAGTGGCTTTGGAACCAGAAGCTAGGATTAAATTCTGGCTCCACCAAGAACTGCTGTGTGACCATAATCTTTCTAAGACTCAATTTTCTCAACTGTAAAATAGGTTAATCACAGATACCCCACAGGATTTTTGTGAGGTTAATATGGTAACTGTGTTCAGTTAATATATGTCACTATTAGTATGAAACAGTGCTAAGCAGTGGGCATGGTTTGTGGTCTGGGATATGGTCTGCTCTACTCCCTTTCATCATCTCTCTGGAATGCAATAGAGTGAGACAGTTGTGATCACGCAGGTCCTGCAGCAGAACCATGACTGACTGATGACCTGAGCTGCTCACTGTCAGGATCTACCACCATGTTTACACATTTCTCACTGGCTGTTCCCAGTCAATGGCTGAGTGTGCAGGGATACTAAGGCATTCCCATTCTGGCAAAAACACACATCTCCAAGAACAACTTTGGCTCCAAGGCTCTGCATCGACCTGACTGAACCTTTCTTAGAACACTGCAGCAGCTGGAAATTCTTCCTCCCCAATCCCCCTTCCTTCCCACTCTCCTTCACCAGGCATCAGACCTGTACTGCTGTCTACAAGCTCTCCCTCTGCTCCAGCTCCCTCCCCACATAAATCTCTTCCACATCTAATCCCAACTTGATGTCTCCTTTGTGGAAAACCTGAATTAATACCTGGTTTTCAGGGATTTATAATTTAGGGTTCACTTGAATTTTAAAAATGAAGTGTTTAAAAGGCATATTTCAGTACTAAACATGTTTAGGTCCTAGAATGAAATGGGGGAGATAATCAAGAGGACAGGGTACCTAGCAAAAGAAAGAAAAAAGTAAGGTGAGAGAGCATTTCCTCTTGGCGAAGTAATTTGCCTTCTCTACTTCTCCAGGGCCAGGTAAATGCCAGATGAAGACCTCCTCACGATGCTCCACCCTCTGGCCTCAGCCCTCCGGCAACATTTCTCATTTGTGACCTCATTTGGCCCTTGGCATAGACTGTTATTATTTCAAGTGAAAAATGTCCTTAGCTTGATTTGAGTTCCTTGAAGGATGGGCATGTGCTTTTGCTGTATTAATATCCCCTTTAGCTCCTATTACGGTGTGTGTGTGTGTGGGAGGGAGGGGCTTTGGCTTTTATTTGTTGCTTTTAAGAAGAGAAAACCAAGTGGGCCCATTACAGCTGAGAGTGAGGAACTCTGGGCAACTCACTGGATTCATCCCATTTGTTGGGAGGGTCCCACGGGTAGCCCCATGGACAACCTTCACAAACAGGAGGATATTAGAAGTACTTACTGCCCCTTAAAATATTTATTTTTTGCCTTAGTTCATTAAACTGTTCAATTCTGATCCAATTCAGATGGCTGTCTTTGACTTTATACTTAAATATTTCCTGGTAGCAATGGATGGTATCATTTCACATTCTCAAGTTCTAAGGGGTAAACATATACAGTAAAAATAATTAGCAAGATGTAGAGTGACAATTTGAAGAAAAGGGATGAGTCATAGAACAAATTTTTTCTTTGGGGGGGGAACTTAACTTACTGAAAAAGGGAACATTACATATGAGGGGGCTGCTGGTGGTGGGGTAGCCGAGTGAGTCCCATGGGCACTTACCCCTTGGAGGGGAAAGAGAATGCACAGAGGGCTCCAGAGATCAAAGACATTTCCAAGGGTGGTCTCTAGACTCACCACATGTCTGTCATGGAATTAGATATGCTGGCTGCTCCTCACTTTTATTCCCTTGCCTCCTGCTGGCTGGCTGAGTTCAAACCAAAAGTGCATGGGGGGCGCGGAGGTGGAGGGCAGGGGGTGGGGGGATTGAGAGCAGCTTTAGAACTATTCTTTTCAAAAGAAGGTGCTTTCCCTAAATTCTGTAGCAGAAATTAAAAAAAAAAAAAAAAAAAAGTCTGCTATTTCAGATGATCCCTTTAGGGGCCATTTTATATTGCTTTGCTAAAAATTGGATATGTCTTCCACAGCCATTGCCTCAGCAAGAGTTTGAAGCATTGTGGCAGCAACCCTGACTTTTTCCCTTGCCTCACCCTCTTCCACCCACCCCCTGCCTCCATTTTCCTCTTTTATTGGGATCTGTCTGTGTCTAATTTAGATGGCAAGTTCCTCACTACTGTATGTTATGGCACCTAGCATACTGAGAGCACTTATAAATGTTAAATGATAATAATGATAATATGAGAGCCCTACAGGTGCCAGCTGCTTGATTTCACTTGAGAGAAGAGGGTTTTCACTACAGACTGTGGTTAAAAAATAAGGGCAGTGGGGAGGGGGTGGGGTATATTGGCTTTCTTAGGCAAGGAAGAGTATATAGAGAGGCTAATAGGAACTTGTAATATAAAAGAAAATGGATTTAAACTACAAAGATCAGCAAAAAAAAGTTGGGGATATAAAACAGAATTCAATGCCCACCCTTGAATCTTATAATTTTTCACAAAATCTATTGGTTGCCAGAAGAGTGCAAAGATATTGGAAACGCTGATTACCTAAAAAAAGGTAATCCCCATGCAGCAAGAGCTGGGGGAGTGAAAGAGCCCAGATCTGGGCATCTAGTCCTGATTTTGCACCTTACTGGCTATATAACATTTGATAAAGACTTAACCTTTCTGTGACCTCATTTCTCATTGATAAAATGAAGAGTAAGACAGAGGCAGGAGGCAATTTATGAAATAATCTCTATGAATCAAGTTCTGAGATACTGTGTCTATGAGAACAGCTGCACAATAGCTACCCCTTTACTGAGCACTTACTATATGCTCAGTACAGTGTAATGATTTAAGACACATTAACCTCATTCAACACTAACAACATCTGTCAAACAGAAATTGTTACTATCCCTATTTTACAAACGAGAACACTGGCACAGAAAGACGTGTGACATGGTATACAAGGCGGAGACCACCCCATCACTCACTGACTCTAAAGCCGGTGCCTCGGCCAGCCAACTGTGACACTCTCCACTGGCATTCTCTGAGCCAGGCCCCGTCAAGCCTGGAATGTAGAGCAATTTTCTGGAAGCACCGAATAATACACCGTTCAAGCCAGAAGACTCTTAGAAATAATTTAGGGTAGCAACTCTCTTTAGAATATCTACTTCAGCTATTCCTATTAAAGTTAGCTCCCTCTCAGGGACTGAGGACCAGAGTATTTAATGATACTTTTATTAAGTACCAGATTGTTCTCTACAGCCACTCATTTAGTCCTTCTGAGTTTTGTAGATGAGTATTTTGAGGCACTGAGGTTACACTTGTCCAAGCTAGCTAGTGGTGGAGCAGGGGTTCCAATCCCAGCTCCGTCTCCCTTGCCCTGCGCTTAACCACTGCACCTTCCCAGATATCTGCGTCGCAGAACTTAATGGCTACTCGTGGCTTTGCTCTGGTAGGCTGGGGAAAGAGGTACAATGCAGTGCCAGAGCCCCTTGCATCATGACCCCAGGGTGGAAAAGGTCATGTGTCTGACAAAACAAAGGGTCCTTGACGAAATGGCTGGGACCTGAAACTCGTAGCTGTATGGCTGGATGTCAGCACAGATTTTCTGCGTGAAAGCCACACACTCCATACAGTTGGGATATCTGCACAGGAGAACCTGGCCCCACTCCTGGGTTTTCACACGCTCCGGCTGAGCACCTTCAGGCAGGTGCTTGTTGGACCCTCTTCCTCTGCCCTTGTAATGATGCAGGCAGGCCGGTAAATCAGGACACAATCCCCAACCCCTGGTGGCCCTCATTTTCCACTAGGACTTTGTTCAAGTAGAGGGAAATGTTGACAGAAATTCTACTTTTATGACAGATGTTGGGAGGGAAACAACATACATCCCCACTGCTCTCCTTAGCCAGGTCAGGCCTGCTCTGTCTTCAGGCTTGGCACTGACTTTGGTTGCTGAAGGCACAACTGCAGCTGGGTCACCCCTGATGTCTGGCCTTGCTAAGCCAAGCAGGGTGGAAGAGAGGTGCCTTCCCCCTTCAAAAGGGTGCTGGAAGACACCTGAGACCCCATGTGTCCTTTATACAGAAAACAATGGGAAAAAACTAGGCTTGGCAAGCATAAATTTAGTTTCTGCAACAACTATAAAAAAAATACACCATCCCTGTCCTTGTCATCCACAAGAGAGAAATGATAGATGCAGATTCACAAAGAAAGGCTTTTTGACAAATAGCAACCATAAATAGCTGGGGATGCTTCTTATTTTTTGTTGTAATCTATCCTTTCCTCCCTCTCTCTCCCTACCTCCTTCCCTCGCTCTCTCTCCCTTCATCCCTTCTTCTTTCCTATCCTTGTCATTTGAAACCCATCGTTAAAATGTGTCTTTTATGTGGCAGGTTTGTATATGCTGATATCCAATGAACTTGTTATTTTCTTATGTGAAAAAAGTAAGATGAAGAATCGTGTATCTCCATGCTTTTATTTTTTATTACTAAAGCCAATGTATATATACAGGCTTTAAAAAATAAACAAACAAAAAAATAAAAAACATATAGCTTTCTCTAACAGGACACAGGCCCAGAGCAATACACACAGCCAATTTGTGTGGGGCCATCACACAATATCTACAGAAAAGCCATAATAATAAGGGGTAGTACCTCTGGCTCCTCCTCCATCAATTGTCCTCCAGCCTCCCCAGTTGCCCAGCTCAAGGGGCAGGCTTGTAAACTTAGAAACACAAATGATCATCTTAGTATAACTATGCACACTCACAGACTACTTCTGGAAGAATAAACAAAAATTTGATAACAATATCCATTTCTGGAAAGGGGAACTGGAAGACTAGGGTCCTTTTGGCTTTTTGATATTTTTAAACCTTGGGCATGTTTTTATTTTTAATGAAAAGATCATTATAATAATAATCCAAATTAATCATATTTCCAGTAGAGAAAAAAGTATCTAATTTTTCATGGCTAGAGCTTGGTACTGGTACTTAGAACTTTTCCTTGCTCTCTAGAAGCATATTAATAGGAAGAAAACACTGTGGAAAAAAGAGGAAAAAATCATATTTCCTGATAACAATCTCTGCTCCCATCCCGCTCCCGCTGCTTCTGTTTGCAGGAAGAGGGACTGCCGCTGGGCTCTTCAGAGAGCAGGCGCAGCCTCCCTTCCCGCATTGCTCCTGGTCACCATGGGTTACAGATGCAGATACCGGCAGAAAGCCCACAGATGGGGGAGATGGGATAGGATGTTAATTAGAACACAAATTGCACAAGTGAGCAGGCAGCCTACAGATGCCCATCAGGACAAGTCTATCCTGGAAGCACGTTACCGCAGCCGTGACCTTGCCTCCCTCAGTCTAATTGTTCCCCACAACCAACAGAGAAAATACGCTTCCTTCGCCATTCAAACAGGTCAGCTGAGAATCCACATAGGTGATTGGCAAAAAGGAAACAACATTCTGAAGATAACTTTCATGGACTTGCCTGGGGTTCTGCTTTGTGTATCCACTTGAGAGTTATGTCGACAATCTGAACTCATGAGAATAGAGAGTATTTTGCCACTTTTAAACCAAGCTCTATTTTCATCTATATGACATCCTTGAAAGGCAAGGAGCCTGTCTTCTTGAGAGAGGTAAATGTGATTTATATCTGGGGAATGGCTAAATAAATTCCACTCCTTGAGCAAAAGAAGGCCTTTATCAGCATTAGATGTATAAAGCAGGCGGGCGCAGACTGAGCTTGCCGCGGCTGCTGCACACACGTGTATGTTTGTGTAACCACAGACTTTCTGATTTTCGGGGAGTGTCCCTGACATGAGCCTGCTCCTCCTCTTCTTTATCCTGATGGAAATTCCAGAAACGATGTTTGGCTGTGGATAAAGATGTTTGGGGAAGGCCAAGAAAGAGCAGTGGGAAGGAAGGCAAGCCAAGGCAGAAAGAGAACACGCAATAAATGGGAGCATGTGGACTGTGCACCACCTGACTCAGCCAGATGCCTCTAGAGGAAAAGAAAAGGAAACAGCTAAATGCCTTTATATCCCCCGGAGCCTTCAAAGGAAGCCTGCAAAGCAGGGCATCAGGGTAATCCTCACTGGTTTAATATCTGATGCGTTTGCATCTGTGATGTGGAGAGTAAATTAGAATTCCTGGTACAAGAACAGAATTTTAACTGCTCTAAGTTAACACAGAGGTCAGGCAGGCTTCTCACCACCTTATCTTATCTCAGATGGCGTCAGGATGAATATTTGGGAACAGGGCTGTTGTTGATTTTTTTTTCCCTCTGAGAACATTAGGAAAAGCCATAAAAAATAAAAAAAAAAATGATTCCAAAGCCAGCAGCCTCCTTTGGAAAGGAAGGTTAATTCTATCCTTAGCTGCTATCAGTCCATTCTGTGGACTGTCCAGATCCTCACCATTAATAGAGTTTAGCTGAAGTCTCAGTGGAGGTGCGTTGCTATTTTGATTATTTAGGGTGTAATTTCTGGGCCTGAAGAAGATGGATAGCACATCTTAAAGAAAACAGGCCCCCTGCCCCAACATACCACAACTAAATTTTTTGCAAAACAATGACAGTGGATTAAATGGTATTTTTTTTTTTTTCAGGCATTGTTAACTTTATTTTCAGAGGAACCACTAATATTTTAGCTGTCTGGGCTTTGGGGAGCCACTCGTCATAGAGACGTGAAGTCTAGATTTAATAAAATCATGCCGTGCAAAGTCCACACAATATTATTTTTCTTATACTGGGCTGAATGCTTTGATTATTATTCACTCTCAAGTTACTCCGGGACATGAAATCTACAGTATGTTTATGCTGTTCACCAAGGACTTCTCAAATAGTTCAGCAATTATTATTCCATTTTATAGATTAATAAAGTGAGGCAAATGAGTTCCAGTATGACTGGAAGTAGGAAGAATTTTACAAGCACACACACAAGGCAGACACCCAGTTCCTTAAGGCCTCATCCATAAAGACTTAAAAAAGGTTTATCATCTTACAGATATATATTTTTCTCACAGTCAAGTGTGAACCCAAGCTAGCTGAGTTTTATTTTTCTAATAGGTTTCTATCTTTTGGAAAGTAATGATAGAGATGCTTGTTTAGAATAAGGTAGAAAGTCTTGAATAGATTAAGAATTATGACACAATAAAAAATTTCTTGTCTGTAAAAATTCAAAGTGGCCAGCAATGCCAACTGATTGATATATAGACTTGGAACAAGTCCAAAATATGGCTATTTTTGACAAAGCTTTCCTGGTCTCTCTAGATCTGAATAAAACTTTCTCCCACCTAGAAAGCACTGCATTCCTTTTGGCCCTTTACCTTGTACAACATGCGTCTTTGGAAATTAGCCAGGGCCCATTTCTGCCATTTATCTCAGACTTCTCTGATAGAAGTTGTGACTACTTTTCTAGTTTATTGGCCTTCTCTGCTTTGGTCTGGATTCTTTCGAGTCAGCATAATTCCTATGTATCTCATTAGAATAATTCCGTGAAAAAGAATGTGTTCTTAAAGGGATGGAGAGATTTTCATCTAAGAACCCACTTCTAGAAAATGGATTCCTTCTGCCTGGCAGCAAATCAGTGCTAATTTATCTGCTTCTGCACTATGGTATAGGGTCCTGGCTGAATAAGATGCTTTACACATCCCATATACCCTGAGGATGTTCAGGGCCAGAGGTTTCCCTCAGAAAGAGCTGGTCATTTGCGAACTGGCCTATAAAGACAGGAACAGCAGTGGGTGGCTGTCCTTGTTCAGAATCAGTGAGAATTTGCCCACTTTCGATGGGGAGGTGACCCTAGCCTATTGGTAATAGATGAGTCAGGCAGAGAGCTCAGTAAAGCTCTCAGCCCTGTCTAGACCAAGAGGAAGAGAAGTTTCTCAGGGGTCTGCAGGGAGGGACAGGAAAAGTACATTTGGCTAACTGTAGTTTGTTTGAAGGGTAATCACAATGCTTTTCTCTCTTCCCTGCTGCTGCCTACCTTTTGACCATTTCACTGGTCATTAGCACCTCCAGCAGAGGGTGGGCAGAGAAGAGGAGAAAAGATGAAACTCAAATTCATCCATTTGAGGTGCTAATTCCTGACTTTCACACCAGGCTGAATTGCTTGGACACTTTATTGGACAATTTGAGTTGTTTTTCTAAGCTCTTTGGTCTATCAGTGAAATTTGTATCATATACGTTTTCAAAGAACTGAAACATTTGTACCCAATTTATCTAGCAGCTCAACCAGAAATTTGAAAAATAAGATTCAAATACCATATTTTTCTATATACTGTAGCTAAAGCTAATTCTAATTTTTCTGTGTTAATGGAGGGAAGAGGTAGGGTTGGAAATTTAAATTAAAAAATAGAAATATTATATTTTTTAGCTCCTTCTCTCATCATAGCTTATGTCAAGAGCCACTACCATAGTGAAAAAGATGAGTTTGAGTTTAATTTACTTAAATATTCTCTGGTGGAAATGCTAATAAGCAACCCAATGACCTAAAGCTAGAGAACAGGAGGGGGACAGAAAAGGAGCAAAGTGCTTGTAAAACTCACACATTGGATCATTAACCCTTGAATAACTGAGAGTTGGATTGAGAAAATTCATGCTGTGTTTGCCTAAAAATGTAAAGATTTGGCTACAGTCAATTGCACCAAACAAGTAGGAATAACCTTGCTAAGAGGCTAGATCAATACTGTAGAGCAGGGGTTCTTAACCTTTTTGTTCCTGGACCCCATTGCCAGCCAGGCGAAACGAATACTACTGTAATTTATTTACTGCATACATTCATAAGTGAAGGAAACGCTAGATTCAGCTAGAGGTCAGAGAAAGTAAGATAATAAGTTGATTTTTTTAAAAATTCAAGCTCATGGACCCCCTGGAATCTTTCCAAGGACCCCTTGGGGTTCTGTGGACCCCTGGTTAAGAACCCCTGCTGTAAAGCAATATTTATCTGGGATAATAGGGGATGTTGACCACATGGATAAATGAGGTACACAAATAATTCTAAAATCTGATAGAAAGGGATAGCTGCAACTGCTTTTTAACCAAGCATCTGGTATTCAGTTTTATCTCCTTTCTCATCCCTCTCCAAGCACCTAGAGAGATGGAAATATAAATAAGCCTCAAAATGGTCAAAAGGAAGACAACAGAAGCAAAAAGGAAAAAGGATGAATAAAAGTAAAGGATATTTCCTATTAATGAATAGCACCCTGTGAAAGCTTGAGAGGTAACTGGACTAAATTTGTATCAATTCATGATATCAAAGTGCGATTTACTTTGCTGGAGCAAAAGACCACTGAAAACCTCACAGGGGTAATATTTCCTATCACTTTAAGGTTTATAGGTTTGAACTTTTAAGACCTGTGCTCCTAAGACGGTTTATTTTCTCCTGCATGCTTGGCCTGCAATTATGGTAAACTACAACCCGAGTCCTGGACTAAGGCATGCACATTCAGCGGATAACACTTACCTAATTTCAAAATAAACAGAAGCAAGGCAGTGAACAAACTGTGATGGCAAGAGCATAGAATTTGAAGTCAACAGACCCAGTTTCAAGTCCCAGTGCCATTACTTGGATGTGGGCCCTTGGACAAGTCACTTCAAAGTTCTAAGCCTCAATTTTCACATTTTAAAAATAGGGCTAATATTATCCCCATCAAGGATAAAGTAAGATTATGTAGTTAAATGTGCCTTATAAGAGAAAAGTATTACATAAATCTTAGTAGATATTGCTAAGAGGAAAAACCACATAGCACAGAAGACAAATGTCTCTGATAGTTCCAGGACTCTAGAGTGTGTTTGGTAAATTTGATTAAAAGGCAGATTTTATGGCCCATCCCTGAAGATTCTGATTCAGGTGGTCTGGAATGGGACCCAGGATCTTCATTTTTAACAACTGCCCCAGGTGATTCTGATGCAGGTGACCCATGGATCATCCTTTTAGAAACAGTGCTATAAGCCACCAACTGACACATTCTGGCATAAGTGACAAAAATAGGACATGGCCAATTTCTACAAAGCATATAGAGCCAATGCTACTCTTCTCCCATCCTCATAATAGCTTAGAATTGCAATTCACAACTTGCCCCATCAACTCTTGAGAGAATGGGCATGACAACTCTTCCATCTGGCTCTGGAGATTTATTATCTTTCTGTGATTTTTTTTCTCCCACTGCCTGGGGTCCCTTTCTCTTGTGCCAAGAATATGAATTCCAATTTCCTAAATCTCTCCAGGTAGGTACCTCACTCACAATCTGTCTTCACTCACAGTTCGTCACTCTCCTAAATTTCTCATTTCTCCTTTACCCCTTCATGTTTTGGTGGGAATGGCTTATAGATGCCATTGGAATAATATTTCCATCAATGTTCAATTCCAGATAGTTCAAATAAGTTTCAAAGAGATAAATGAGATATTTGAACTATATGCAGTAGATCATTGGAAACTCTATAAAATAAATGTCTGCACATTATGTCAACTATGATTCCTCCCTTCTCTGTGACTCTAGTATTGCTTCCTTGGGAAGACTCAAGGCTCGGCCAGAAGAATATTCCAGTATGTCAGAAGAACAGGGAAGGAGAAATTTGGCTCACCATATTTTAAATACTAGCATGCCCTGTTCTAAGTGTAATTCCATGTTTTGGTAGTCAGTGGCTGTGACCTTAGTCACTAAAGCGAATTACTCTTGTTATGTCGGCTTAAGGACACCAGTTTTAGAGATTTACTTGAAACTGCAACGGGATCTACTTTACTACAATTAGTCAACATTCCTGCTTTCCTAATGAAACAAAATTGAAGTTCAAACTGGGTCCAGGCTACCTTCTCAGTGCTGCTATGTGTAATGAAAGATGTTTACAGATGTGTGCAAAAATGTGTGTTCTTCCTGGGGAGTTCCCTTAAGGCTAAGTATGTAGACACAATTCTCTGGACCCAATAGTGATGCTAATCTAAAAAAAAAAAAAAAAAAAAAAAAATATATATATATATATATATATATATATATATATATATGCTTCTTTATTGATTTTTTTTATCCCTACCTTTCTTTTAAACTTAATAATGCAATAACAAATATTGATTTTAATTTTATTTTTCAAAGTATTACCCACATATTTTGGAAAATCTAATCCATAAATTTTAATAATAATTCCTAGAGAATTGAGTTTGTCAGATCCAATTAACTTTTTAGGTAATTTTTGGAAATACATACTTTTGCCTATTTCATCTCAATTAAAGGCTTCACAAGGGATTTGTTGGCTTATTAAAATAAAATAAATTAGGTTATTCATTCCCAAAATAAAGCACTAGGTAAAAAAACATAGTGCCTTGGAGAACCCTTCAAAAGATCCTGATATGAAATTATGAAAAGAAAGTTCAAAACTAAAATCAGTTAAAGTACCCATATGAGAAAAAAATGAGGATAAAAAATAAGCATCTACCTACTCACCTCTTTGTAAGTGCCATAGAAAAGCATCAGACCGTTTTCAAATACTAGAAGCTAGCAGCTCTGCTGAAAAAAACCAGTAAAGAGTTTGGAGGACACAATATCTAACTCAAAAATTGTTCACATGGCTAGTATAAAATCAAAACTCTATCATCAAAGAATAACAAGTTTCCAACGTATAATGCATGTTTCCACCACCATCAATGGATATTTGTCTCAGTTTGTCAGGCTAATGGTTGCACTGAAAAGTGAGCTCTTCCCTGGAAGAACAGATACACATAGCAAGGATGGATTGGCCATGATCATACTGGTGCTTGTCTCCTTGGCCTCTTTTTAGGAACCTTAAGTAACATCCACACGTCCAGTTTGTCTTCCTAATTTAGAATTAATTTGGGTCAAACTTCTGACTGCAAAAGTATAACTCGAGTGAATTAAAGTTCACAGCTTTTTGAATTGAATGGGCTGTGATTGTGCAAATTCAATTTTAGATAATGCACAATACTTAGACATTTGCTTCCAGGCTTGCATTACCCACAGGAAGAACTATTAAATCAAGAGAAAATGGCAGTGCTGTGCAGTGGAATGAACACTGTCCTGGGATCCCAGAAATCTGAAAAGTGGCCCCTCTTCTGCCATAATTGACTCTCTGACCTTGGGCTATCTGTGTGGCCTCTCTGGGTCTCACTGGAAAAACGAGAGGGTTGTAGCAGATGATCTCCAAGCCTCTCCAGCTTTCAGTCTCATAGCATTTCAGATAGTACAAGCACAAAATGACTGCGGCAAATTGTTCACAAATCCACGTGGGCAATGGCAGACGAGTAGCACTGTTGACGAGCAAGCGAAGACCTCCATCAGACTCAAGGAGTTGGTTTTCTTCTTTGTGGTAGGAGAGAAGTGGCTCTTATTGAATATACATAGGAGCTAGAGAAATCCACCACCAGAGGCAAATTGGGAGGTGAGAGCTAACAGATACCAAATGCCCCCTGTGAACAAGACATGCTTGTTCAGCATGACAGCTGGCAGGAGTTGAGTGTGGTTACCACCAATGTTGAAATGGGGACAGCAAGTCTCAGAGGCATTCAATAAGGTGCCCTAATCAAGCCAGGATTCCACCAGAGTCCCCAGACTCCAGGGCCAGTGTCCTGGTCACCACTGTCAGCATCCTGGAACAGAGACAGTTCTGCAGAACCCCCGAGAAAAAGCCTGAAAAGTCAGGGGTTTCCTCCAGGTGAAGGAAAGCCAGATAACACAAACATTTTCTGGAGAGAAGGTGAGAAAGAGAATGTCAGCGTCCTGACTGTCACAAGGAGGGCCCTGCCTCAACTTGCCTAGTTTCCAAAGTAACAGAGTTATTGTATTTATTAACCAGGAAAACATTTCTTAGCTTCAAATTGTAATGTAAATACTATTCTAGCTCATAACCTATTACAGAAATTCAACAAATTATAAACCTGTGAATGCCACCTGCAACAACAGTATTCTGTACTCTAACAAGAATGTGCTTAAATATTGACGTATTTGAGCATTAGAACATACTTTAGTGTGCAAGTTGAAAAAATGATATACTTTTCCCTTGATCTGGAAATCATTTATTACCAAACTTTATCTCACCAGAGTTAAAAATGATCAAGAGATTCATTTTATATTTTAATTTTTCTATGTTTGTAATTTACAACCCATATCTGTCTAAAAAAGAATTTAAGGCAGCTTATAAAGCCACTGAATCTGCAGTAAGAGTAAAATAATTACAACTGCAAGGAAAAGAGAGATGTGGGAGCTGGGACTGGACAAGGCATTAGAGATATAAGCATTTAATCAATAAGAAGTGACAGTGGCAGCATCAGGGATGAGTCTCATTTGGGGTCAACAGGACAGGACAGGATTCTTTCTGCTCTAGGAAAAGCAGCAAAAAGTAGTGAGGTGATAGCAAGGAAGAGTAACTCTCTGTGAACACAGGAAAAAGAAATTCTACAATTTATCCAACTGGGTAGTTTTATGAAAGTGAAGTCGATTTAATCCAACCAATGTATGTGAACACCTAATACAGGCACTCCTAGAAAAGATAAAAGTTGAGTAAGAAAAGATCTTAATCCTCAAGGGGTTTACACTCTAGGTGTGGACTAAGAAGACGACAAATAAGACCAGACATTTATAATCATGGAATCAAATGATGGAAAGGGATAGTGAAGAATAAAAATCACTCATTAATGTGCTTATTAATGTTTTCATTCAATAAACTATATAATCTATAGTAGGGTCTGACAATTTTTTCTGTAAAGAGCCAGTTAGTAAATACTTAAGGCTTTGAGGGCCAAGAAGCAAAATTGAGGATGTTATGTAGTTACTGATACCTTAGAGGGAAATTGCCCCCATTCCACCCCATTTTTTTTTAAGATTTATTTATTTCTCCCCACCCCCTTGTTGTTTGCACTTGCTGTGTCTGTCTTCCTTGTTTCTTTAATGGCACAGGAACTGAACCTGGGACCTCTGATGTGGGAGGGAGTCACCTAATCACTTGAGCCACCTCCATTCCCTGCTTTGTTGTGTCTCTCATGTTTTTCTTCTTGAATTTCTTGTTGTGTCATCTTGTGGCATCAGCTTGCTGCACCTGCCTGTTGTGCCAGCTTGCTGTCTTCTTTAGGAGGCACCGGGAACCAAACCAGGAACCTTCTGTGTGGTAGGCAGAAGCCCAATTGCTCAAGCCACATCCACTTTCCCCACCCCATTTTCTGGGAGTGGGTAGTCCGGGTGGCAGGCACACTTTGCACTCAGTTGCCATCAACAGGAGACATTCTCAGGATGAAGAATAACTGGAATCACATGCAATTCTGTCTTCCCTGAGAGCCCAGCTGCCTCAACTTGGGCAGCTGGCCTGAGGCAAGCCTAGGTAACTTGCTAAATTGCTGGCTCCCTGATTGCAAATCTGCTGCTGGAGCCAACAGCAGAGTCCCCAATGTGTAGGTGGCAACCAGCACAGGCCCTGAGCAGGAACCTGGGAGCAGACCAGGAATGGGGACTATTTTAGTTTGCTAGGCTGCCGAAATGCAACGCACCAAAAATGTGTTGGCTTTTACAATGGGGATCTATTAACTTACACGCTTACAGTTCTGAGGCTGTGAAAATGACCAAATCAAGGCATCATCAGCTCTCTGAAAACTGGCTGCCAGAGATCCTGGCTCCTCTGTCACACAGAAAGCCACATGGAGGCATCTTCTGGCCTCTTCCTCCTCTACTGGATTTCATTGCTTTCAGCTTCTGGTTTCAGTAGCTTTCTCTATCTCTTTTTCTGTATTCATCTTATTTATAAAGGACTCCAGTAAGAGGATTAAGACCCACACTTGGCCATGCCTTAATTGAAGTAAATTAATCAAAAGATGACACCCACAATTTTAGGTTCACACCCATAGGAATGGACCAGCTTTAAGAACATGATGTGTGGGGTACATACATTCTCAATCTACCACAGGGGTGGAGGGGAATGCCCTGGCTTGGTCTCCAGGGCTCACTGGACTATCATACTCATACAAATACACCCATACTCTGCTTACCTTTCTTACTTCAGTAACACGATAAAATGATTTAAAATCTGCTATGTTGGGAAAACTGGATATCCATATGGGAAAAGATAAAATTAGATATATTCATATCTGCCAGGATGATTTCCAAATGGATCAGAGAGTTAAATGTAAGGAACCAAATCACAAAACACTTAGAAGATAGTTAGCTATAGCTATAGACATAGACACAGGCGTAGTCACAACCATAGACATGGCTATAGCCATAGACAAATATATATAAACATAGACATATGGTGGTGGGGAGAGACAATGATACCCTCCACTATTGTGTTGGAGGTATTAGCCAATGCAATTAGGCAAGAGAAAGCAATAAGAAACATAAAAGTTCAAAAGAAAGAGAAAACTATATTTAGTTGCAGATAAGATTGGATATCATAACAAAAGTTGGAATAAAAACCTACTACAAATGATAAAAGGAATTAGTAAGATTATAAAATTATAACCTTAGTAGGTTATAAAATTAACATGAAAAATCAATAGCCTTCTGTAGCAGTTTGAGATTATTTTATGAATTCCAAAAAGAGAAAAATTATGTTTGTAAACTAATCGATTCTGCTGGGTGTGATACCATTTGATTGTATTAAATTCAGTTGAGGGACCTTTGATTAGATTACCTGTTAAGTTTACCTTTAGAGCTTTTTGATTTGACTAAGTCAGTAAGGTGTGACTCAGATTGAGTCCCCACCCCCTTATTGGGTCTGATATGAATGGACTCTCAAAGACACACAGGAAGAGAGAGTTCTGTCATTTTTGATCCTTCCATGTGACAAAAAGGAAATGGCTCAAACAGCTGAGGTCCTGGGGAAAGATGAGCCATTTATTTGCCTGATAGCTTACACTGAGATTGGGAAGAGACCAGAACAGCAAGACTGATATAGGAGGCCCGGAAAGAAATAAGCCCTATGCCAGGAGAGAGAGGACTGCAGGATCACTTAAGCATGAAACCTCAAGAGGCTGGGCCCACGGAGCTCAAGAGAAAAGGGTGAGCCTGGCGGGGAAGGCAGAGACCAGTCAGAGATCAACGGCCTTCTTACTTGAACACTTAGCAACTGACTTTGAATAGAAAGCACCTGTTATGCTGCCTTGAGTTAGACTTTTTATGGCCTTGGAACTATTAAGTTTTTACCCCAAATAAACCCCCTTTATAAAAGCCAAGCGATTGCTAGTATTTCACATCAGCACTCCTTTGGCAGACTAATACAACTTCATGCATACAAACAAAAACCATATAATGAAAGAGAAGACCACACTTACTGTATTAGTCAGTCAAAGGGGTGCTGATGCAAAACACCAGAAATCTGTTGATTTTTATAAAGGGTATTTATTTGGGGTAAAATCTTACAGTTACAAGGCCCTAAAGAGTCCAATTCAAGGTACCATAAGAGGTACTTTCTCACCCAAGTCAGTTGCCGTGTGTTGAAGTAAGATGGTGGGCCTCGTCTTTCCTTCCTTCTTCCTCTTAAGGCTCCATGGACTCAGCTTCTTCTGATCTCAGCTGCAGGCTGGCATAAGGTTTGTGTCTTTCCTCCTGGGGCTTTAGCTGTTTGAGCCTTCTCCTTTCTGTCACATGACAGGACCAAAATGACCAAGTTCTCTCTTCTTCCGTGTCTTCTTCCATGTGTCTTCTTCAGTGAGTGTCTGTTTCTATCAGCCCACCAAGGGAGCAGGGACTCAACCCTGATTCATGCCCTACTGATGTGGTGGAATCAAAGCCCTAATCTGGATTTAATCAAGCAAATGTAAAACCTTTGAATTTAATATAATCAAAGGGCATCATGCCCAGAGGAACAGATCAGTTTACAAACATAATTTCTCTCTCTCTTTTTTTTTTTTTTTTGGAATTCATAAAAAATATCAAACTTCCACACTTACAATGGTAAAAATGAAAATAAAATACTTAGGTGTAAAATTAGTAAGAAATGTCTAAAACCTATAGGATTAAAATTCTACACCATTTCTGAAAGAGACAAAAGTAAACAAGAACAAGTGAAAAGACATACCACGTACTTGAGTAAGAAGCATCAAAAAGTTGCCTGTTCTCTTTAAGTTAATTTATAAATTTAAAGTATTACTGTGATGGTTAAGTTTAGGTGCCAACTTGACCAGGTTATGGTACCTAGTTGTTTGGTTAAGCAAGCACTGGCCTGATTGTTACTGTGAGGATAATTCATGGATTTAAATAATCAGTAAGTTGATTGCATCTATGGCTGATTACATCTACAACCAACTGAGGAGAATGCCTTTAACAATGAGAGATGACTCATCCAATCAGTTGAAGGCCTTGAAAGGAGATGTGATTATTTCAGCAGTCAGAAGAGAGAAATTCCACCTCTACCTCAGCCAGCCAGCTTCTCCTGGGTAACTCATTGTAAACCTTCATTAGAGTTTCCAGCTTGTTGCTTGCCCTACAGAATTTGGATTTGCCCATTCCCACAGTTGCATGAGGCAATTCTTATAAAATTCTCATAATAATTACATCACCTGTTGGTTCTGTTTCCCTAGAGAATCCTGATTAATATACTTACTGATAAGAACACCATCAGGATTATTTTTTGGGTTTAGACAAGTTACTTATAAAATCCATTTGGAAGAACAAACAAGCCAGGAATATCATGAAAAAGAGAAGTAATGAAGAGGGGGCTAGGCATATTCAGTTATTAAAACATAAAGGCTCCATAATTAAAACAATTTAATATAGGCATATGAATAGACAGAGCAATGGACAGGATGGAAAACCCAGGTGTAAACCCACTCACTCCCATATGAAATTTATAGTAATAAAAATAGTAAGAATGGTACAATAAAAGTAACATTTCAAATCATAGGGGGAAAGATGGACCATTTAAGAAGTAATATAGGGGTAACTGGATGGCTATAAGCAAAAAAAAAAAAAAAAAATTAGATCCACTCCCCACATTCCTTGTATGCCAGAATCAATTCCAAATGAATCAGAGGTTTAAATCCAAGCAATCAAATCAAAGAACACAAGAAGAAAGCACAGCTGAACTTCTCTATAACCTGGGAGTGAAGAAAACTTCCCTATGACTCATAATCCAAATCAATAAGCTTTAAAAAAAAAAAGGCATATTGGGTTATATGAAATGAAAGAAAACATTTGCACATATACACATGTACTATTGGGAAAAAGATAAGCAACATATTTGGAAAAATATTTGCACTTATTGACAGAAATATCTCCAGTAAACAAAGAGCTTCTAAAAATAGAGCACAAAAAGGCCAGCCATCCTAAAGTGGACTTGAGATATGAATAAATGATACACAGAAGAAGAAATGCAAATTGCTCTTAAACACAGGAAAATATGCCCAATTTTATTCGTAACAAAATAAAAGCAAATTAAAACTATACTGAGGTGCTGTTTTTCCTTGAACAGTTTGGCAAAATCCTAACAGTAAGAAACCAACTCTATTGGAAGGCTGGGGGAAATTGGCTTGCTAATATATTGCTAGAAGAAATGAAAAAATGTTATAACCCTATAGAGGGAAGTTTGAAAATAGTTAGCAAAATTACATAAGTATTTATCCTTTGGCCCAGCACTTCTACTCCCAGGAATCTATCATAAAGATATGTTGTCAAAAACATTGAGATATATGCTATTAAGTGCAGCATAATATTAAGAGCAAAAACTAGAAACAGGTCAAATGTAATAAATAGGGTACTGGTTGAATGAACTATGACATGATGAAGTATTTTTTTTTTTTTTAGATTTATTTTATTTATTTATGTCCCCCCTCATTGTTTGTGCTGTCTCCTCTCTGTATCCATTCACTGTGTACTCTCTGTGTCTGCTCATCTTCTCTTTAAGGAGGCACCAGGAACTGAACCTGGGACTTCCCATGTGGGAGAGAGGCACTCAATTGCTTGAGCCACCTCTGCTTCCTGCTTTGTTGTTTCTCTCATTGTGTTTCCTCTTTATGTCTCCTCATTGTGTCATCTTGTTGCATTAGCTTGCCATGCCAGCCAGTCACACTGGCTTGCATACTTGCTCATCTTCTCCAAGAGGCACGGGGAACTGAACCTGGGACCTCCCACGTGGGAGAAGGGAGCTCAATTGCTTGAGCCATATCTGCTTCCTACAATGAAGTATTATGCAGCTGTAAAAAGCAATGGAAATATCTCTATACCCAACTATGGAGTTACCTCCATGATAAAATGTTAAGTGAAAAACATATTGAAGAAAAATGATTACAGTTTATCACCACCTAAGAAAGAGGGATATGAGTGTTTGTACATATAGCTATATGAATTTCCTCTTTTAAACAATGGAAACATAAACCACGAAATAAACAAAATAATTACCTGTGGGGGGAAGGAGTTAATGGCATGGAAGGAGGGCTAGGGATAGAAGCTAGACTTCTTTGAATATACCTTGTAGATTTGAGTTTGGACTCATGTAAATATTTTACATAAAATATATAACAAACTTAAATTGGAAAAAAAAATCAATCCTATAAAGTGAAAGAAAAATGAAACAAATGAACCTAAATGTATATCCAGTTGGTGGCATAGCCATCCAGAGAAGTATCCAAGAGATTTTAAAATGCTGTTATTGACACATCTCTATCTGGATATATCCTAAAGACAAAGGAATGACCAAAAGAAAAAAAAAGCACAGTAATGTTGGTTTTGTTCTCCTGAGACTGTTAGGATTAAGAAAGTTAGTAACTAGGTTGATGTTGCTGACAATTGAGATTTTTAGGTTATGTAAAAAAACTATAGTCCCCAAATTTGAATTGTAGTATTAATATGAATTTTATATGAAAATTTGTGTAACTATATGCATTTGTGTGTATATGTGTGTATGTATACATATATGTATATATACATGATCTGTGTATACACAAATTCATTCCTCACTGAAATTCAACAATTATCAAATCATTGAATTTCAGAGAGGAATACATGAGAGGTTCATTATATATATTACTCTCCCTGCTTGTGTATTTTGAATTCACTATAATAAAAGTATATATGTGTGTATGTGTGTGTATGTGTATGGAGACAGACAGAAATATATAAATCTCTGAGCTCTATCCTCTGAAAGGAAAGAAAGAGAAAGTAGAAACAAGGAACCCAGGAGCAAAGAGCATCCCTAGTGCCTAAAATTGCAGTTTCTAAAAACCTTTTGACCACAAAAGAAACCAAGGTTTTTTAGAAAATGGATGATTCCAAGTCTGGGCAGGAACTGCACAATATGATGTTGGAACTATCAAAGGCAACTATCAAAGATTGCAAGGGATGTATCAAAAGCACTCAGGAGCCAATTTGAAGAGTCTACCACTGGCCAAAGATGGGATAATTTGATCAGCAGTAAGGAAAACAAGAAAATGGATGGAAACACATGAGATAGGTTTAAAACCAAGGTTTCCCAGTGATAATTAGGAAACAAAACCCTCATTGGTCACCTTTGGAGGATGCCAGGGAACCACCTCCTTATAAACTGGGAAATAGAAAGAATCAAGTGTTACTCTTGCCTCTCCTATATGAACTGTAGGTCAGCCTAAGCACATATTTGATGTTTTGAAGTTCTTCTTATAAAAGTATTCTATCAGGGAAGCAGATGTGGCTCAAGCAATTGGGCCCTCGTCTGCCATATAGGAGGTCCAGGGTTCAATTCCCGGAGACTCCTGGTGAAGGCAAGCTGACCCGCGTGGTGAGCTGGCCCAAGCAGAGAACTGGCCCATGTGGTGTGCTGGCCCACGTGGTGTGCTGGCCCGTGCAGGAGTGCTGGCTTGCGCAGGAGTGCCGTCCTACGCGGAGAGCTGGTGCAGCAAGATGACGCAACAAAAAGAGACACAGAGGAAAGACGACAATAAGAGACACAGCAGACCAGGGAGCTGAGGTGGTGCAAGAGATTGAGTGCCTCTCTCCCATTCCGGAAGGTCCTAGGATTTGTTTCCAGTGATGCCTATAGAGAAGTCAAGCAGACACAGAAGAACACAGAGAGAGCAGAGTGTGAGTATGAAACAACAAGGGGGGAGGAGAAATAAATAAATAAATCTTTTTAAAAAAGTATTCTATCAAACAAAAGAAGGAACAATAGAGTTAGAATAGCATAATTTTGCAATTCAGTATGAATAGATGAATCAGATCCTAGGAGATCTAGGCAGGTATCATAAGTGTGCCCCAGTTTAGACACGTTCTTATTCTGCATTCTGAGGGTGTGGACCCATTGTAAACAGGAACTCTTGAAGATATTTCTTCAGGAAGGTGTGCCCCAACTGAGTCAGGCTGGGCTTTAATCCAGATTACTGGAATCCTTCATAAGCAAAACGAAATTCAGACATAGAGAGAGAAAACTAGGGGAAGCAGCAGGAAGGCAACAGAACCTGAAGGAAAAAGACGATATCGCCATGTGCATTCCATGTAACAGAAAAGCCAAGAACTAAGGATTGCTAGCAGCCAGCCCATAATGCCAGAGTCTTCAGGAAGAATCACCTTGCTGATGCCTCAGTTTTGGACTTCTCCTTGCTTCAAAACTGTGAGCCAATAAGTTCCCATTGTTTAAGCTGACCCATTGTATGGTATTTGTTTTAGCAGATAGGAAACTAAGACTCATCACAAAGATAGACAACCAGATATTATGGCCCACAAATTGAGGTACATTAGTATCTATGAGCAGTGTTGCCAGAAAAGTCATACATGAATCTGATCTGACCTCAGGTCTAACTACCAATGTGTAGGAAATAATGTTAAATGACACTAGCAAAATCCAGAAACTCTATAGGCAAAACTCAGTTTTTTCCAACAACAACTACAACAAAATTATAAGAAGAAAAAGAGAGAGATGAAGTAAGAACTTACTGATTAAAAGAGACAAATCAAACAATTTGCAAGATGTGAAATTTGGATTCAATTCAAACAAGCAAAGTTTATACAACACACACACACACACACAAACACACAAGATGATTGGGGAAATTTGACCACTGAGTGGATATTAGATAATATTAAAGGATTATTGCTAATTTTTAAAAGTATTGTTTTTTGAGTTTTAAAAATGAATTCCTTTTTAAGAGAGGTACATCCTGAAATATTTTCAGATAAAATAATATAATATCTGGGATTTGGTTCAAAATAACCTGGGAGGGGAAGGGAATGACAGGGATATAGATAAAATAGGATTGGGCATGAGTTGATAACTGTGGAAGTTGGGAGGAGTACATTGGAGGTTCATTATATTATTTTCTCCTCTTGTGTATTTTGAGATTTTCTGTTATAAAAATGAATTTAAAAGTACATTTCCTCCTAAGGCTCAATAAAGTTATTTCATTTTGGACTTAAAAAAGGTAGTCTGTAAATATTTATTTTTTCTGGTAAGACCCATATGCAAAACAAACAAAAATGGTACTGCATTGTGCGAACAACTGCCTAGTGTCATGCCAGTAGTGCTGAAGTCCATGACCTTACACCTCCACGTCCTCCAGCTTTCATAGTCTGTGATCAATATAGAAAGGAGCGATGAAATAAACAAGAAGGGTTTCAGCCCGTGGCCTGCCCCTTGGGCTCAGTCCCTGCACACAACTAGTTCAAAGCTTCCAGGGGCTTAATGAAATCAGCTGTACTAGCCATCAGTTTGGTAAAGTCTAAAATTCATTCAGATTGGCAGAACTGACTGGACGATTTATCAGCTAACTTACAAAAAGATATATCCGTGATTATTCCGTCACTTGGAGATGTTTCCAGATTGCTGAGGTCTCTAATGCAATATTTTTTAAAATTTAAAAGCAAATATTCTTGTCTATAATTAAATTACTCTTTTTTCCCCCCAAAATGTACTACCTCTAAGACTTGCATTTATAGAAAGCAGCTGACAAGGTGCTCAGTTTCAGTAAACTTTTACATTTAACATTCTATTTATTGCTCTATTCAAGGTCTCTCCTTCATCACAGCTCTTCTTCGGGCAAACAACTGAAAAAAAAAACAAAAAAAACAAAAAAAAAAACAACAAAAAAAAACCCAACAACTTACTTCAAGTCTAACACTAACGCTGAGACTACAAAGGGAATTAACAGGGAAAGATTTCTCCCTTATTTGCCACTATTAAGATCACCTTCAAAACTGATGGACCTAACAGGAACTCCACCAATGTGAAAAGTATTCTTATATTAATGCTGTTCCCAGCATTGGATACGTTATTAACGGTGATTCAGAGGGATATGAAATTAGGAACTTGTGAAGGCAGAACTTTATTAAATAACTAAAACTAGGACTTGTTCTTTTTGGACCCATATTTCAAAGAATGGTGACGTCTTTGTTCTCCAGAGCTCTAACCAGTAAGTGCAACACAAGATTATGGGGCAAAATAAATATGCCTCCATTTTACTCAGAACCTCTTGTATGGGCAGAAAGTTTTAGAAATTCAAGTGTTTTCCCATAGCATTAAATGTATGGCACATCCATGCATTCTCTCTGGTCCTATGTATGGCCCATCAGGCCCAGTGTTCTCTCTCTGATGGGGAGAGGGAGCAGAGTTTTCCTCAGAGGTACCCATCTCTGTATCTGGTGGGTCTTCATAGGGATAGGAGCGCTTTAGGGCAATGTTCTTAGAGCAAAAGCAACAATGATTCATTAAGTCTCTATTCTGGGTTGTAAACAAAACCTAAATTATGCATCAGTTTCAAGTTTGCAAATAAGTCAAGCCACCACAGAAACTGGGAAAGCTGAACTGGGTAGAGAAAAGGAGCTCTGTAATCTTTAATATTTGTAAAAGTTAATTAAGGGCTGGGAAATGCCTCCGATTCAAAGCAGTGGGAACTGATGCACCCACACGGTGACCAGCAGAACGCCCCCCACTCTCCCCAAATGCCTCCAATTTCGACCGGAGGGACCACCATGCAGGGGAACATTTCTGTCTTTATGCCCATTCAATTCTTGGCCTCATTTCTGAGCCCTCCAACAAGCATATCAATTAGCTGCTCCTGTTGTGAGGGTGGGTTGTTGTTTTTTTCTCTTTTTCCAATTCAAACACCTGTCCACTAGAAACTGGGCTAAGGCCACTGAACAGTTGTCAGATGGTAACTGTAATGTTTATAGATCCAATCCATAGATCTGCCTCTATGTTGCATAAGGTGCCAAAAAGTTATATAGCCAGACATCTGGTAACTGGAAGAGCGCCTATCTCTTTAGCACCCTGACTGGCCCTCCAAGTTCTCTTTGTGCGTGCTATGCTGATCCTGGGAAAGCAAAAGTTATTTTGAAATTATCTCCCTCATTTCTATCCACAGAGTTGTAGCAGCAGAAGCTTCTAGTTACTTACTCCCTGCCTGTACTACCCTCAAACCAAGATATAAAAAGAGAGCTTCCAGACCTTCGGCTTCCCTTATCTGTTTCTGCTAAGCACTCCCTACTACTCAATCTGGCCAAATACAATCAAACGGGCATTCTGATTCTCCCCGTGCCTCAGACATTTTCAGGCAGTAATCTGAGTATTTGGGGTAACCATTCTAATTCATCAAAACTTTGGGGGACCGAATAGTGCTTTGTAGGAATTATACTATAAAGAGCTCTGACAGACTGACTCACAGGAGTTAATGTGCTTGGCCACTTTCTAAAGTTTTACTAGGAAGGGACTTAGACAAAGAAAGGACTGAATATGCTCGCTCTGGACATGTGTTTTGAATGGTAATTGACAGCCTGGAATATGGCGGGCTGGTGATAGTGCTGTAAAAAGTTAATTACTGACGGAATTCTATAGTTTCCCACCTCTGTTTTTTACATTCATTCAGTAAGCATTTTTAGGCTGTGCCGTACATTTGTACATGTCCCTAAAAATTTGTCCTAAAGTTGCATGTGTGAATATTAAACATATTTTTAATAGAGCAATGTTGGTGTTTGAAAGTTTAGGAAACAAAATCCCGAATGAGACTTGACCTTTGATGTATTTCTAGAATTTCACATATGGTCTTTAATATTATTATTTTCCATCACAGCAGAAGACATAGAGGACCAGAAAGTTGCTGCCCTTCACAAGCCTAGTAATTTCTTTCACATTTCTCTCCAGTTTCTTATACATCTCTGCTCTTCCCCACTTTACCATTTCAGGGAAAGAGTTGTGGTATCTGCAGGCCATTGACCAGCCCTGCTAGGGGTATTAAGAGTTAACAGTATTTTTCTTCCAGACAGGAGTGAAGGATCTGGAAAAAATCCCCTCAGGTAACATTGAAGAGGAGAGGTCTGATGTTTTGGCTATTTGCCATTAAAGCTCATTAAAATGACTCCATGGCTATGTCTAATTCTAATGAATAATTAATGTTAAAACGTTAAGGGCTTGAAAATCTTAATAGTGACGATGACAGAAAGCACCACAACCAGACACTATGGCTGTCCATTCATTCCTGTTTTTTTGCTCTCTTTAGCTTCTTGCCCTCAACTATGGCTTTTAACCTCACTTTGTCCCGTAATAGCTCATGATCCTCTCTCAAATGTGATTCAGGTGTTTCTAAAATACATATGGGATAAGGAAGGAGGCCAGTTTTATTGGCTCACTTACAAATACGATACTATATAGTTATCAAAGTGACTCAGTAACATGAATAGAAATTAAACTCAAGCCTTTTGGTACCAACAGAGATATATCACTAGTCGGTGTTCATGAATAGGATCAAAGTTGAAATCAATTCTGAGCCTGTCAGTTACATTAACAGCGTTTTCAGGTTTTCAGCTGAAGTCTTTTTCTGAGTGCTTATAACTCAGGCATTGGCACACGAATCTCAACTTCCTCAACTCCACAGTTGGTGCGAGCATGATTGCATTCCAGCTATAGCAGTGTTGAAAAGTTTAGATAACACTACAATGCAGATGTGCATAGAAAGTATAATTGAATTTAGACTATAATTAATCTTGCCTTCTTATCATGAAACACCTCTCCCTACCCCCTATCACCTAGTTTTCTCTACCACCTACCTCTGGCTGGAAAGAAAACTATTAACTAAATGTCTAAATCTAGTTTAAAGCTTCGTCTGATCCAATAATGTAAACAGAGGTATTGAGCAGTCCCTCTTGGATAAAAATGTTCAGTCTCTCTAATGTATTCTCTCCCTCCAACTTCTCTGCCAAGATGCTGCTGGATGTAGGAGAAAAGAGACGTGCCTTGCACTCACCCATGGCAGTGGAGATGAATCCAGTTTTTAAGTTCCATCTCCTCTGCTTTCTCAAATGATCTTCCTTCCCCATCAGGAGCCATGTGTGTGCTGGCGCTGGTGTCTGAAATCCACAGCTTGAGTAACTCCTGACTTGGTCTCTCTTGACTTTCTCAGGACCTGGTGACTCAGCCTGGCTGACTTGACCCCCAGTTCAGTTAGTTTTAAAGATCCTTCTGTGGTCTGGCTGTGAATCTATTGCCCCCCTTCATATCCATTCGGCAGCCCTTAATACAGAGCTACCTTGTCGTGGTGACTACCTTGTCTGTCGATCTAGCCTCCCCAGTACTTCTGGGCCCTGCTCCAGGCCACACTGGAACTAAAAGTGGCTTAAAATTCTAAGTGTTAAGGTCCTGTCTACCTGACAGTTCATGTTGATGAGGTCCTTCCTCTGGTTGGGGCTTAGAGTCTCTCTCATCCTCTTCCTCCCCTGCCCCCCCATCCTTCATTTTTCCTACTATGCCCAGAGCTGGAAAAACAGTGAGCTTTTTCTTTGGCTTTTGACATATTTTCTTGCTACCATTGAGTAGAATCACCTGACATCAGGAGATAAGGGAATTTAGAAAATCTGCTCTCCAGACAACAGGCCGGCTTGTGGGGCTTTAGTCTGGCTTACTCTGAATTTCAAAAGCTAAATATTACCTACATCTTTACCTTTACATTCCTCAGTAAATGTTATAATCTACTCCCAGGAAGATGGTTGTTTGACAGATTGAGAAAAATCCTGTATAAAGGAAGGTAACGAGGAAAGAAAAGTATTTAAAAACCAATTAATTGTCTTACACATATGTTGATATGGGATGACTCACATGACCCTCCATTAAAAACACATTGGGATTTGGTGTTGAGGTGTATTTGAAATTATCTTTTTTTTTTTTTTTTTTTTTGGTCTCTTCTTTTTTTAAGGAGTGACTTGACGACCTCTATCTGGCATTCTGTATACAAATTAGAAAGGTCAGGGAACATCATAGAAAAGCAAGGTGAGGTAAAGGAGAGTAGGAAAGAACAAAAGAAGCATTTACAAGTTTTACAGAAATATGAGAACACGTCATTCTTCAGCAACCAGTACATACATACATACACACACACACAAACCACACTGGCCCATGAAACAGTTAAGGCCAATTATTGTGGTCATCCTCACATTAGAGTAGGTGTCAGTTGAGGAAGAAATTATGCTAAAGAGAAGATTAAAACAAAGAGAAAGAAAAGACTTTCATGATTTAGGATGATATTTCAGGTTTTTTATAGCCTCTGGAACTTTTATTATGTATTTAAAATTCTTACTATGTTTTTTTATTTAAATATGGTTTTTAAATTTAATAAATATATATCTTGGGATAAAACTGCTCACCAGGAAGATCTGTGATGTCTCAAAATACAGACTATTTTGGAAAGCTATTTCTAAACCAGATTTATTTTTTGGAGCAAATGAGTAAACTTAAATTTTACATTTAAGTAAATAAAGCAAAATCTGGTCACTTGAGCACTATTGGTCTAGGAAAATTTGGAGACATTTTCTCAAACAGCTGAGAAATGGTCATTAGGTTCCAGGAAAAAATTTACCTACTTAATGCCGCTCCACTTAGAATACTAAAAGACAGTGCCCTCATTGCCAGTTTCTGTGGAGAAAAGAGAGGAACCAGAAGGGAGGGTAGAAAGCCCTTTATTTAGACGTGTGGGTCTGGTTAGATAAGCATATAATAGCGAGGGCAGAAGACTTCAGAGGAGCAAGTCAACCCGCAAGGCATTTAATACCCAGCATTAGGGAAAAGCCCTGGAGTGATAGAGCCCTTTAAGTGTGAAAGCTCCCTTTTCATGCTAAGGAAAACCTCTCAATCTCAGGTGTAGACCCTCTGAAAGGTGTTTGCAAAATTGCAGGTGTATGGGAAGCGGCTGTGGCTCAATCAGTGGGGCTCCCGTTTACCATATGGGAGGCCCCGGGTTCGGTTCCTGGGGCCTCCTGGTGAGGGCAAGCCCGCCCGCACGGCGTGGTTAGCTGACCCAGCGAGCACGAGCAGCAAGGAGGGGATATATAAATAAATAAATAAAATCTTTAAAAAAAAAAAAAAAAAATTGCAGGTGTATATGCCTATGAGATCTGTTTGCAGGGAGAGTCCATAGCTTCCATCAGATTCTCACAGGAGTCTGAAACCACCCCCAAGAGATTAAGAACCTCTTCTGTGGGGGCAAGATTGAGGTACATTAGTGAGAATTGTTGAGGCCTCACAATATCTCATAACCCTGCTGAGCCAGTGGTTTCCAAAGTGGGGTGTGCACATCCCAGAGATAAGCAAGACAACCCATTGCAATATGGATTGTTTGTTTAAAAAAAAATTTTATGTTTTTAACTTAACAAAGATAAAAATGAGCATTACTGATATTTAATATATGGATTTATGCCTGTTCCCTCTCTCAGTCCATGTTAAACTGTAGATAAGTTTCCCAAGAAAGAGTGAGAATTCCACAATGTGCAGAGAATTTTGGCAGTGACCCCATTATTTGCTCACACAATTTTTGGTTGTTCATGGCATATTGTAGTTTACATGAACCAAGATAAGTGGATTTGCAGGCTGTATTCATTATAATAATTTGTAATGAGATGGAAGTGACTGAAAATATTTAGTATCACCTAGAGGGCCTCAGATTATCTCCTGGAAATATATCATCAGAGTTGCTGAACTTAATGGTGAATTACATATTTTTAACAAAAATATGTGCTCCAAATTTTTTTCCTGTAATAAAACGTAGTTGTTGATAATATGCTCTCTAGCAGTTATTTTTAAAGAGAAAAAAATCAACACACTTCATCTGCACCTTGGAGATAAATGTGACAGGAGCAATGAGAGAGAAGTAAGTGTTTTAAGAAAAAAAACTCTGGTATCAAAAGAGCATTATTTAAAAATAATGTTAGAAATGTTTCTATCATCTTATTTTTTACTGAAAATGTTATCTGCCACCTACAAATTTTCAAATTGAGAAACAAAATATTCTTACCTACTTATAAATCTTCCAAATAAAGTTTCATAGTGCTTTGAACTTGTTTAGTACAATATAATAATTTCTGATTATTTTCAAGAGTGACTAAAATCAGAGAAAATAGACATTCACTAACTTAATTTCAACAAGTCTTTCAGTAATTAGTGGATAGCTTGAAAATTTAATAAATGTAGCCAACAATTTATGCCTTTCACTGGATATTCAGATCTTAATAAAGTGCATTTTAAGCTATGATAAACACTAAAACAAAAGAAAAAGACCTTCAAATTAGCATCACATTGATAAAACAAGATTTCAAAAGCTAATGAATAATTTTCATCACATTGCTCTCATAAAAATATTATTTTAATATAATATAAAATGTTATTTAAATACAATATTGATTTTCCCTGAGTGCAAAAGTTTATTCTGTATTATTAATAAAACATAATGAAAATTATTTTTAATATTGTTTGTCTCAATCATTTAAAATTTCTTTTTGGGTATGTTTTATGATATACTTAATAGTTTAGTGGTATATGATTTCCTTTATAAATACAGAAATATTTTATGCTCATATCGAGAGATGCAAGCTCAAGTACTTTTTACTGATGAGGAAAAAGATCAAAGAGTTTGGGACTGATACTATAAACTCTTGACACACACATATATATTTGTCAGAAGGATAACACAGAAATTTATTTAAGAACCAGCGGGAAGGCCCAAATACGTTGATTAGAAATTGCCAATAAGTGAGGATAAGGATGCAACTGAGGAAGCAGCTTGCCATAAATGAAATAAAGTACAATATTGTTTCAGAAACTCTGGCCCTCAGGGAGAGAGATCAACTGTCCTTGGCTAGCAGTCCTGCACAGAGCCTCCCGCCAGGCCACTGGGAAGGCTCTGACCCACTGGGCCTGGCCTATCAGAGGCCCAGACTGTAAACAAGCTGACATGTCATAATTGCAAACAGACAGTGGGATGTTTGCTGCAAACCAACTGCCAGGCCTCTCTATGGAAGAAGGCACTTTAGCAATAACAAAGAACCTCAGTTGCTCAAGCCTCAGAACACAGTGTGAGATGCTGGTGCTGGGAAAGCAGAGCTACATGAAAATGAAATGTTACATTTTGAGGAAATCGGGGATACTAGTAGAAATTGCATTAATGTGACCAGTGATATAATGTGTTCTTTTAAAAAGCAAATACCTGAGTGCTGAAAACCCTTCAGGGAAATCTTTGATTTATATTCGGACATCCTTAGGAAGTAGCCTTAGAGCAGAGAGTAGAAAAATATGGAGCTCTTCACTATTTGCACGTCATTTTTGTGCAGGGGCCATGCTAATCTCTCTGTATTGTTCCAATTTTAAGATATGTGCTACTGAAGCGAGCACGACACATATTTTCTTAATTTATCCTCATAATGCTATGCTGTAGATATTATCATCCTTCCATTTTACAGATGGGGATGGAGGAACTGAGAACTTCAGAAGCTTGGTAGCTTGCTTAACACCGAGTTAGTAAACGGTTGATCAGAAATTCAAGCCAGTTGATGCCAGGGCCAATGTTCTAACCTCAGGCACACCTATAACCCCAGAAAGACCCAAGGTTAAGTTAAGAAGTTCTTGACCATAGTTATATCTTGCCTCAGTGCCAAGTTTTACTTACACACTCATTTCTTTACATCTTACTCTAATTGCATATCAGAATATTTTTATGGTTTGGTTGAAAGACGTGCTAATTATTGTTTCTGTCACCTTCTCTTATGGGAAAACCTGTAGTTTGGAACACT
The DNA here is from genome assembly GCA_026826555.1 of Tolypeutes matacus. Lineage (NCBI taxonomy): Eukaryota > Metazoa > Chordata > Mammalia > Cingulata > Chlamyphoridae > Tolypeutes > Tolypeutes matacus. The sequence goes on from JAKSZT010054515.1 coordinate 2,488,310, forward strand.
AGGCATGAAGCAGAATACCATAGAACAGCTGCCGGCAGCATGCTATAATTGCAAGCAAAAGAGCTTAAGAGAAAAGAATCACTATGTTACAGTCTCTATGAACCCAAACCCCAAAACGTGGCAGCAATATATGACACGTAAAAATCTTATAGCTATCCATGGACTTGATTAGGGGGCATCTGAATAGATCTTTCCTGTATCAAAATGTTTCCACAATCTTCTATACAGTCAATTTATGTACAGTATATGGCAACTTGTGAAACTTGGGCTACTCTGCGATGGGCAGTGATGACCGCAGTGGGACAATTATTGTCTATCACGTCAACGAGTGCTCTTTAACAAGGAGATTACTGACAAGATAGAACTTAATGACGACAAGGAAAAGGTTCCTACCTACCAGGTCACTTCACTGTCCCTCTGTCTGGGGAAGGTTGGCTTGTTACAGAATCCTCATAGGCTAGCAAGCAGAGGCCACATAGCTCAATGAAATAACCCCGTCATTTTTTATTTTATTCTTATTTTCAAAATATACCCAAAGGCTGCAAGCACTCTAATGTGTCAAGTTGCAGGCAGCAGTGAATTTCCATGGCAGTTATAAGCCTCGGAAACAGGGTCTTATAATGGAAAAACTGACAGACCCTTAACTATAGCTGCACTAGCAGGAGTCGCTGTGATAAAAGCTGGCTTAATAAGCCACAATTTGGCCCAATTATGGGGGGCTGTACAATCTCTGATAAGCCTGACAGTCCTCCTGCCTACCTAATAGTTTATGCACTTCAGCTCACATGTATGGGCAGTTTCGAAGTGGGTTCCTTGTACCCTGAATGGTAGATGGTGTTTTGACAGCCAGGTTGCTATGCCTGGGAGATTAAATCAGCAAGTGTGCAGCATGACTGTTAGTGAAGGAGGAAAGAATCATGGTGGATCATGGGTGAAAATCAGGAGCTTTGCCCTACTGTGCCAATGGACAATCATAGTCACTAGGCATAAAAAAAGGGCAGTCAAGTTGTCCTCTCAGTCAAGAGAGGAATGGCAGTGATACTATGCAATCAACAGAGATGTGTTTATAAAGCCAGGGATCCAGACATAGTGCCAGGCCCTAGGGGAAAAAAGGAAAATATGATATAATTACTTCCCTTAAGGAGCCCACAGTTTAATGGGAGATGAAAATGTCAAGAAATAATTACAAGTTTTCTTGTTTTGCTCCCCACTGTGCCAGGATAGGGTGGGAGTGAAGGAGAAGAGTACCTGGATCTCCCTATATCACTTACCACCATATAATCCATCCATCCATCCATCCATCCCTCCATCCATCCATCCATCCGTTTGACATTTATTGAAGGTCTTTTATGTGTCTGGCCCTGCTTTCTTCCTAACATCAACACCATCTCCTTCAAACCAACACTCAACACCTCTTTCAATGCAGCCTCTTCCAGCTTCCCTTTTTCCTGTTCATCTCCACCATCTCCATATGAAACCATGCTCAGTCTTCCTTTATGGTCCTAGCTGCTTCCATGAAACTTTCTATGATTTTCCCCACTCTACTCTGAATGATTTAGACACATTTCATCTATGTTCCAATAACACCTAGGACATAACTCTACCAAAATGATTACCAAAGCACATTCTAATCATGATTTACTGGCTGATCTGCTACACTTGTTCTAAGTACCTGAGGGCTGGGATATCCTCTCCCACTTGATTTGTATCCCCTTCCCTAGTGCCTCTCATAGACGTCAATACATGCTTGCTGATTGCTGAACAACCTATTAAATAGGTGAAGAAATGAATTGGTTACAGATATAACCATGAGCTGCAAACATATGCACTATCTGCAACTAGTAAGGTGATCAAAAGAGTAAAAAAAAATGTCATTTAATACAAATGAGAAGTTTTCTATCGATTTGTCACAACTATGAAATCACTTTGAAGATAGACAGATATACTAACTGGGAGAAGCACAGGCCTCTGAACTGATGTCCATTTTGACTCATCCCAGGAATGTGCTTTAGGCCCCAAGTGCAACAAATGCTTTGGATCACTGTATACATGGAGATTTTCATCCAGGTCTGTGTATGAAGAACGCCTACCCAAGGAAGACATGAGGGAGCTGTCAAGAGCAGGCATGAGTCCTGAGGACAATATAGTTGACTAACATTATGCAGAATTGAGTACATGTTCACAGTTTTCTAGAGCCAGGGTTTCTAGCTTTTATCTCCTTCTACTTGGCTCATGGTATTGATCATTGATTTGTTTAGAACAGACTCAATATCCCGAGGCACACTCTTCCAAGATGGGATCTCAAGAGTCTGCACAATGACTTGTATTTTAGTGAAAGTTGCTCTTCTTTTCTTTTTTTAATCTGCTCCTTACTCCATCCCAAGCTTTCTTTCTTGTATTCCTTCATTATTGAGGACCTAATATATTTCAGGATCAGAGATGGGTCTTGGAGAAAGACAGTGACAGTATTTGTTCTCAAGAACTGTATGGTCTAGTTGGAGAACTAATTGAATACACATACAATTATTATTCAAAGAAATGCTATGTCTCAGAAAAGCAGTCCTGAAAAGCTACAGTACAGTTTAGAGTTCAGCACCTACCTGAACAAGGCATGTGATTAGCACTGGGAATATAATGATAAATAAGATGCAGTCCCTGATGTCTTAGTTTGCCAGGAATGGTATGATAGAGACCATCTATCTACTGGGTGGCTTAAGAATTTATTGTTTCACAGTTTTGGAAACTAGAAGCCTAAAACCAAGGTATCAGCAGGCCATGCTTTCTCCAAAGTCTGTAGCATTTTGTGGTGGCTTGCAGGCTACCAATCTCCATCACATGGCAACCTGTTTCTTTTGGTCTCCTCCTGTGGCTTCTACTCCCATGTCCAAATTTTCTTTACCTATATGGACTTTAGTCATTTTGGATTAAGGCCCACCCAATTCTACTTGACCTCATCTTAATAGGATCTTTGAAGATCCTATTTGCAACTGAGTCCATGCCCATAGGACTAGGGGTTAGGATTTGAATATGTCTTGTGACTATATTAGTTTACCGATGATTGAGAAAGACACATAAATATATCATTATAAAATAAGCAGGATTAAGAAAACTGCTATAGAAGCACAGATAAGTAACTTTTCATTCAATTGGGGATTCAGAGACAGCTTCCTGAAGAGATGACTCCTGAGCTGAGCCACTGCTAATTTAAACTTAACTATCATATAGCACTTAGTATGTGTCAAATATTGTTCTAGACATTGTCCATACATTAGCTCATTTAATCCCCACAACAATCCTATAAAGTTGGTACTATTATTATCTCCATTTTACCAGTGAGAAAACTGAGGCAAATTGTGCAAGGCTAAACAGATTATAAGAGTTGGAGTCAGGATTCAAAACCAGGCAGTCTGGTTCCAGAGTCTAGGGACTATGCTAGATAAACTTTTGGAATTGAGAAAAGACCATAAATAAAACTGAAGGGCAAAAATAATTTGGCAAAATATTGTCAATGCAACGATAGACAGTGTTAATGCTATGAAAATATTTTCAGATTACTTGCAAAAAAGTTAAACATTCCAACAGAAAAATGGGGAAATAAAACTAATAGGCAATTCACAAAAGAAGAGATATACATGGTTATTAAGTACATGAAAATGCTTAACCTCACTAAAAAGAAACACAAAATAAAACAAGATCCTTATTTCACCTACTAAATTGGAAAATGTTTCATTTAATTATTGCTATGGCCTTTCTGAGAAAAATTTGGCAATTTGTACCAAAGCCCTTAAAGTACTGTGTATCTTTTGATTTGGCAAATATACTGTCTTAGTTTGCCAGAGCTGCTATGATAAATATCATACACTGGGTTGGCTTAATCAAGAAACATTAATTGTCTCACATTACCCGAGGCTAAAAGTCCAAAATCAATGCATTGACTAGCTTACGCTTTCTCTGTGAAGTCTATAGCACTCTGGAGTTCGTTTGCTACAATCCATGGGGTTCATGGGTGCATCTCTGCCACCTGTCGCGTGGCAAGCTCTTTCTCCTTGTGTCTGCTCTTCGGTTTCTGCTTCTGGCTTCTGCCTCCTATGACTGCATCAGAACTTTCTCCCTTAAAGCCTTTGGGAATAGGGATTAAGGCCTGCCCTCATTCAGTTGGGCAACACCTAAATAGGATCTTAGAAGATCCTATTCACATATGAGTTCACACCTTAACTGATAATACATCTTCAAAGGGCCCTATTTACAAATGGGTTCACACCCACAGGAACACAGATCAAGAATAAGAACATATCTTTTGTTAGGGTACATAATTCAATCTACCCCATATATCTTCAGGAATTTATATAAAGCAAATTGAAATTCATTTCATCAATAAGGATATCCTTCACAATGTTGTTTATAGTATGCAACATTGTAAGTAATGCAAATATCCAACAATAGGGTATCAGTTAAATAAGCCATGGTACTGTCACAAAGTAGACTTATCTGTAGCCATTAAAATGTAATATTTTTGGATAATATTAAACATAGGAAGTTATCCATGATTTATGATTAAATAAAAATAAACAAGTTATAATACAATATGTAGAGACTATTCCCATTTTTAAAAACTATAATTAAGTATAGACAAATACCTTTATGTATATTAAATGTCAATATTGGTCATCTCTGTATGGTGATATAATGGGAGATTTTAAATTTTTATGTTCTTCACTTTGCTTATCTGAATTTCCTACTTTCTATAAAATTAAAATGTATTGCTTTTATAGTAAGGGGAAATGGGCAAACTTTTTGAACTAAGTTATTTATGTGAAAAAAGTAAGGAAGACAGAGGAAATAGTGTGAATAGTATAGTTTGTGGGATGGGGGATTAAAAGCACTTTTTTGAGAAATGGTGAGAGACAGAGCAGTGACCTGTGTGCCAGGCTAAGGAACACAGACTTGGTTCTGAAGAGAATGAGCTGCTGACAGGTGTCGAGAGGAAAGCAGAGGGAGATGGCCTGAGCCCCATTTCAGAGCCATCATTGTGCAGCAGAGTGATGAGTGAAAGCCTGACAGGCAGACCAGGGTGAAGGCTTTGCCATGGTTCAGGAGGAGCTGGCGAAGTTCTGACCTAGGTTGACAACAACGATGGGGCCAAAGTGAGCATTTTGAGAAGCATTCAGGAGGTAAACTCATCAAGATTGGGTGACTGATGAGGAGGCATCAGGAGAGGAGCCTCAACTAAAACTTAGATTTCTGACTAGATCATGCGGATGCTGGTTTCGGGGAAGAGACTTACAACACAGAAGGAGGAATAGGTTTGCTTGGGAAAGATGATGCATTTCATTATAAATACACTGAATGTGAGGTTCCTCTGACACTCAAGATGATGAAGTGATGGGAAGCCACAAGAAGATCAAAGAAGGTTTCTTTGAGATATAAAATTTAAGCCAAGACCTGAATGACAATAAGAAGGCAGCCATGTGAGGATAAGCAGATAAAGCTGTCTGTGACCAAGGCATAGAAAGAAGGCAAGAGTGGTGGGCCTGGGGAAGGTAAGAGGAGAGTAGGGTGTGAAATGAAGTAGGAGAGGAAGGCAGGGCAAAATTCTGCAGGACTTACAGGCCTGGATAATGGGTTTGGTTTTTACTCAGTGCAATGGGAATCCATCAGAGAGTCTTGGGCAGGCTGATGACATCATCTGATCCAGGATTTTAAAAGATTTGCTCTGGTTACTAGGAATTAGACAAAAGGGGATGAAGAGTGAGGAGGAAATTCTACGAATAGGAACAGCACGTGAGAAGGCACCATGTTGAAAATAACAGTGTATGGGTAGAGGAAAAGGATCAAGCAGAAGAAGATGTGGTTGGTGATCAGAGCCTTGCAAAGTCTTGGCTAAGAACTTTTAAATTCATTCAGTGGGAAGGAACAGAAGAATTTTTAGCAAAGCACTGACAATCATATTTACATGTTATTTTATGGACTTTTTCCCAGCAACTGTGTGGAGAACAGAGGGATAGATGGGGGCTGGGAGAACAGTAAGCCAGACAGGAAGTGAGGAGAGCCTGTAAAGGCAGGGACAGCAAATAGATCTAAAGGGAAAATATTTGAGATATATTAAGATGGGCAAAATTTCAAGATGTCAGCAGTTTATGTGAAGAGGCATTTAGGGCAATTCTTGGTTTCCCTGCATGAGTGGCCAAGTGGATGATGGGATTGAGAATATATGATGCAGGTTTTAAAGGAAAGATGGTGAGTGCAGTTTGAACACAGTGACTTTGATTTATTTAGGAATCACCCAAGTAGAGTTGTTCTGTAGCTAGGTAGACGTAAGAGTCATGAGTTCAGCAGAGTATGCTAGATCAGAGAAGATGTGGGAGTTATTAAACTAAAGGTGGTCACCTGAAGCCATAGGTGCAGAGAAGGTCACCCAGGGCAATGTGAGAAGGGTAGACCCAAATTGCTGAAGGACATATCCTCGAAGACATGCTGGCATTTTGGGGTTGAGCGGAAGAAATAAACTGTATAATAGATTGAGAAGGACTGGCAGGTAGCTAGAAGGAAAATAAGAAATGAGTAGTCAAGGAAAACAAAATAAAAATGTGAATTAGCTTTAGCAAATTTGAGGTAAGTGGTAATCTTAGCAGAAGTCCCATTGAATTGCAGGAAGTATAGGCAGAACTTGAGACTGCACTTTCTAGAAGCTTCACTGTGAATGAAAGTAGAAATATGGAATGGAGGTTTGAAAGAATGGAGAATTCCAGAAGGAAGCTTTTCAAAAAAAGCAGAAATGTTAAGTGTGATTTTGTGCTTATGGTTTAGAGCTAACATAGAAAAGGCTGAATATACTGGAGAGAAGTGATTGAAGGGTGCAAGCCCCCCAGAAGGCAGGAGAGTATGGACAGCCAGTCACAGGCCTTATCCAATCTTCTCTCTCTCTTTAAGCAGTCTCTTCTCCTCACTAATCTTCAGTGCCACAAAATGGCACCAATCCTACATTTTGACATTTTAGCTTCACTGACCAGCACTGACTGACCACAGTCTCTCTTTCACTTCTCATTATCCAGCGCTGGTCCAGGCAGCTGCAATCCACTGGGGCCACCTCAAAGAGGAAGGGAATTTCTCCTTCCAAAGGTGGTGGGTAGACAGTTTCTCTAGAGGAGGCTGGGTACCAGGCTTGCTTTGATAGATGTGACAGGGATGTAATTCTTATCTCTAATTCTCACTTCTTGTGAGATAAGAACTCTTATCTCTACTTTTCAGATGAAGAAACTGAGGCTCAGAAAGGCTTACTAATTTACCCAAGATCACACTGCCAGTAGGGTGATATATGTGGAATCAGAGCTCTAGCCTGTATGACCCCCAAGCCCACGCGTCCCCTGACCATGTGGTGGAAGTCATGTTCCACTGGATTTGAGGATTCAGAGGCTGAAGGCAAGGAGGCCAGTAGAGAGTTTTCTGAAGAAACTCAACTTAAGGGCATCAGTGGGTGGTGGCATTGTGAACAGACAGACATGAAAGTCTGCATTGGGAAGCACACTTGAGGTAGAATGGGTGAGACTTAGTCTTGGAGAGTCCTAGGGCAAATTGCCTGATCATTGGGATCCCCAATGGCATTATCCATGCCCGAAATATTGGTTTCTAAATAACAGTCCAGTGCTGGCTGATTCCAGAGCTGTGGCAGAGGGAGTACAAGATCAACCTGAAGTGTCTTACTGTGTCAGAAAGCAACAAAGTGCTAAAACATAAATGGGATCATGCCAAAAGGATACAGGAACTAGTTTGAAGGAGTTCCTGGTAAAATTGGAGACAGGAGACAGTGAGCAACAAAAAGAATACTGAGTAAATTAAAAAAGAAAAAAGAGAGTCCATGAATCCATAATGATGAAAAAGGGGGGAGGGGGGCAAAGAAGGGGCAGCACTTCATTACAGAAGAATGTTAGCTAATAAATGTAGATGCATGTTAGAATTAGAAAATCAATATTGTCAATCACCAATGTGATAAGTGATTTTAGGCAAGCGTTGTCAATGGATAACAAAACCACTGGGTGAATGGTTGTTGGGGAACAGGATGTTTATAGAGACAAATTATCACCACAGTTTACCTATTAATTACAAAAGTGAAGTGTATTTTTATAATAAGGAGAACTTGTGGATACTAAGTGTGGCAGTTTGATATTATTTATGAATTCTGAAAAGAGATATTGATTATACTTATAAACTGGACTGTTCCTCTGGGCATGACACCCCTTTGATTGTATTAAATTCAGAGGTTTCACTTTTACTTTATTAAATCAAGACTGATTCATCCACATCATTAGGGTGTGCAGGGTTGAGTTCCCGCCCCCTTGGTGGGCTATAGAAATGGATGCTCAATCAGGGACACAGAAGTAGATGCACAGAGAATATACACAGGGGAAGAGAGACAGCTCCATAGACACAGCAGAGGCCCTGGGAAGAGAGTTGAGCCATTTGCCTGATAGTTTACAGCTGACCTTGTGAAGAGACCAGAACAGCTGAGCCTAGAAAGAAATGAGCCCTGGGAAGAGAAATGAGCCCTATTCCAGCCTAGAGCTGAGATGAGAAGAAGCTGGACCTATGGAGACTTAAGAGGAAAGAGGAAAGCTGAACCCTCACAGATGTTGCCTGCCATCTTGCTTCAACACGTGGCAACAGACTTTGGGTGAGAAAGTACCTCTTATGGTACCTTGAGTTGGACTTTTTCGGGCCTTGTAACTGTAAGCTTTTACCCCAAATAAATAACCTTTACAAAAGCCAACAGATTTCTGGTACTTTATATTAGCACCCCCTTGGCTGACTAATACACCAAGTATTAAACTTAGTGTCACTGATAAAGACAAAACTTCCTTATGTGATGCATATAATATCACAAATATACTTTGCTTGCCAAATGTTTACGTCTAGTCATGAGGAAAGAAATTCATGATGTGGGACGTTCTACAAGACAACTGATCTGGATGCTTCGGGGAAAAAAAAATGGAGGGTGATTGTTTTAGCTTAAAGGAAACTAAAGAGAACAAATGCAAAATGTGAAAACGTGAAAAATTGGATCGCAGAGTTTTGTAAGGCTATACAATGTCATTTGGGGTATCTGGGGAACTTAGAATATGAACTGCATATAGACGATATTTTAAAATTTCTTGGTGGTGATTATTGTGTTGTAGTTTAGCTAGGAGATTGACCAGTTTTTAGGAGACAGATGCTGAAGTAGTTAGGGGGACAGTATCATAATAGTAGATCTTACTTTCAAATATAGAGAGGAATGTTTTCAATTGGTGAGTTGAAAATATATATGTCCATTATGTTTGTAATAATAAACATAGAAAATGACCAAAATGATAAGAACAATATGGAATGTTAAATTATAAAAATCACATTTTCTGGTCTGAGGCCCATAAGAGACTATGTCCACCTCTCCAAAACCTGAAGCTCTGCCTACCCCAAGAGAGAAATAATTTACTGATTGTATTAGTCAGCCAAAGGGGTGCTAATGTGAAATACCAAAAATGTGTTGGTCTTTTTAAAGGGTATTTATTTGGGGTAGAAGTCCACAGATACCAGGCCATAAAGCGTTAAGTTTCTTCTCTCACCACAGTCCATTGCCACGTGTTAGAGCAAGACAGCTGCCGGCGTTTGCCAGGGTTCAGACTTCTAGGTTTCCTCTCTTCCCGGGGCTGCGTTTCTCTCCGGGCTTAACTCCTGTTTCCTCCACAAGGTTAGCTGTAGATCAGGCAAACGGCTTGCTTCTCTTCTCCTGGGGCCTTCTTTCCAACATCAAAACTGCTTCTCAAAAGACTGCTTCAACTGTCCTTTGCCTTGCCTTTTATATTCAATTCCCCACCCACCAAGGGGTGGGGCTCAACACCCTAATCCTAACCTAATCATGCCCAGATTAACAGATCAGTTTACAAGCATGATTCAATTATAATTTTGGAATTCATAATTACATCAAACTGCCACACTGATCATGATGATGTAGCCTGTAGTGCTGGGTGGGTTTGTTAGGTTAACAGATATAATTTAGACCTAGCAATCCCATTCATATGTTTTTACCTCAAGGAAATGAACACTTAGGCTTACACAAAGACGTGTATAGGATAATTTATAACTTTCTTTATAATCATCCCAAACTAGATATATCCCAAATGTTCCTCAATGGGTGGGAGAGCCACACAATGGAATACTACTTAGCAAAAAAAGAAACTATTGATACATACAAGATAGATGAATTTCTAAAGGATTCTATAAGATTTGATGCCAGACTCCAGAAGGCACAAAATATGGTTCCATTTTATATTATGCCACTCTCAAAATAACAAAACTATATGACAGATCAGGGGTTGCCAGGGTCAAGGACACCCTGATTATGATGGTGGCTGCCCAAATCTATATAAGTGTTAATATTCTTAGAACTTTAGCCTACCCAAACACGAAAGAGTCAATATTACTGTATGTTAAATGAAAAACTAAAATAAAAAGAATAAAAATTGTCACACATGAGCTATACAATTTGAAGGTAGCATTTTTCAATCTAATACAAGAAATAGGGTATATTTAAACAACATGGAAATATAACATTATCACCATCTGTAAAAATTCATCAGTCTCTACATTTATGACTCATACACTCTTCTGAAGGTATGTTACACTTCAATTAAAGGTTAAAAATATAAACAAAGGATTTATTTGCTCTAGTGGATATGCTTTTTTTTTACAGAGGAAAATAATGCTTTGGTTGAATAAATAAGCAGTCCGAAATATGCCCTGCAGGTCCAGAATGAAGGCATGATTTCAAATAACCATAGTAATCTTTTTTTGTACTTCACTTCAGGGCAGAAAGAAAGGCACAAATTATCTGGTCTTCTGAGCTGCTTATCATGTCAAATATCACATGACATCTATGCATCTGCTGATATTGCTGATATGGCAACAACTGCTTCCCCCTGTCCTGTGAGGAGAAGTTACATAATTACGAACAGTGTAAGTTGGACTGGAAGTATTGATCTTCCAAATAAGAGTCTCAAGTGCAATGCCTCAAGGTCTGCAAATAGTAGAGCTGAATAATGTTTCGTGGTGTCTTGCATTTCTATCATGTTTTATGTTTTTTTGGGGAGGAATGAAGAGAAAGGAAATTTATTGTATGTTTATTAAATGCCAGGCAGCGTGTTAGGGTTTTATATTTGCTATTTTATTCAATTCTCAGTTACCAGTTTAGGTTAGGGTATTAGGCCCTTTTTACAAATGAGAAGAATGACTATAAGAATGGTTCTAAGTTCTCAGAGCATATAAATGGTGAAAGTAGGATGCAGACCCAGCTCAGTGAGCTTCAGAACCAAAATTAGCAAGATAGTTTTCATCCTAACTAACCCTACTACTGGTGTCGTAAGACCTCCCAGACCAAAAGGTAGTTTCTTTGCTCAGTGTTTTCAGCTTCTAAGGCACTTACCCAAGAGGATTCACTGCCATTTGTGGGGCTAACAATACCTTTTAATCTAACCATACCACTGATGTGTGAGCCATGTTTTTTGCCTTCTGGTTTTATGACATGTTTGGGTCCATAGAGTTTCTGAGGCATGTGCATGAATGTGGGATATTTTGCTTCCAGTATGTAATCACGTCAGTGGTTGGCTGAGGCCATTAGTATCAACACCATAGTGCCTTAGCTTCAGGAACCATGAGCTCCATAAAAATCCCATTGCTTGACATTCTCAGCTGAATTTCCATATAGTGATGGAAATTTGCCCTCAAGTGATAACCTCCTTACTATAGGACTTATGGACTCATATACCTGGATTTGTTCCATGGACTGATTCCAGCTGTCTTACCTTTTGATGATTTATTTCAGATACCTTCCAGATTTTACCTAGGAACTCCACCATGAAAAGACAGCAGGAGTTCTAGGGAGTTGTCATGGCAACCCCTAGATATCATCTTCAAAATGCCCCGTAGATGTCGAGTCCAGATTTATCACAATTATATTAATATATGGAGGCTAGCTCTTGTGTAGGCAACCAGACCCCAGGCAAACAGATCTAATTTGTAATTATATGGGTCACTCTAACACTCCTGGCAGCAAGATTTTAGGGAATAACTCTTGAATGTTGGCTTACCCATGGCTGCTTATCATATCTGCATGGGCCTATACCTCAAAAGCCATTGGGGTGTGTGTGTGCAATTCAACCTTTGCATTTTTTCAAAGAAAAACTTCATAGGTTATCTGAGTTTTATGAAGGCATTTGATGAGATGTTTGTGTCAGCTGCTCTTTTCTCCATAAGTGAAGTGGGCAGTCTGAGTTATCTCAGAGAATATCATTTTTCTCTCCTCTTTGTCTCAGGATGCATGCTTGAAACAATGGCAGCACAAAGCCCAGTTACACAGTATTTGCTTCCAAGCAGGATGGTGCTGGATCTACCCAGCATCTTGTGCAGTGGGTGTTTGTCTAAGCATTGTCATTGCAATTTTTATTGCATCTCATGATGTGCACAGATGTGCTTGCTAAGCATCCCAAGAGGAAAGGAGACTCTGTTCAATATCCCTGTTCCCAAATGACACTACCTTATAAAATCACTTTCTGGGCTACCTCCTTTGGGACGCTGTAACCATTTGAAGTCTCTGGATTTTGGTGTTTTAACAAGGGTTTAATTACCAAGGTAAGTGTATGCACCTGCTAAGGCATTCCTAATTATTTGATAATGGTGCAATCTTTCTCAATACAGCCAGTTTTGTGGTGTAAGCTACACTAATGAAGCACACTGAGAGAACACTTTCCCCCAATGTTGGGGAAGCTTATTTAAATTAAATAAATTTGCAAAGGACTGAATTTTCACCACTAGCCTCAACAATTACACATCATATTTCATGCTGGAAACCAGAATGTAAAGTGTCAGAATGAGGCACTCTTCCTATTACTTTTGCTCCTTTGAAGTATTTTTAAGTGAGATAGCATCACTCTTAAAATTTTATCTTTTCCAAATTGCTTCACAATTTGTCCCACCCCTGTCTTTTTAAAAACTAGCTTATCTCCTTTGTTGTTCACTTGGCAACCCCAGAGAGAAGCTCTATTTTGACAATGCTGAAAGTTTTTTTTTTCTTTTCCACCTGATTCTTACCACTGCCACATGTGGTATGTAGTGGTTTAGTAATAAGAGCTTTGCTATAACATCTGCAAATTAGCACCTTGCTTTGCAGCCTCTCCGGAAACTTGCTGATGGTTTGCAATTGTAGTAAGTCAGAGTTGACACTATATCCAAGCGCTTCAAACTTTGCTGTTTTGGTCTAAAAAAAGAAGGTTCCAGCAGGCAGATGGTTTCCAAATCCCAGTTAGGAGCTATGTTAGCAAAAAAGCAACCCTTACTTCTCAAGCACTCATGTTCACGCAGTACACAGTTACTCTGGGAAGAAATATGCACTGTTCTAAACTGGTTCTATCTATTCGTCACAGATTTCTAGTTATCTGCTTTGCCTCAAAAATATTTTGGTGAATAAAGTTACTTCTCCAGTTTTCAGAAGGCCCTCGTTGGCACACTTTGAAAGGTGGAGATAAAAGAATGCCCTTAATCATTCAATTTTTCTGAACTTTTGTGTAAGCCAAATTGAATGTTTAATATTTTCTGATAAAACAAGACCATGCCTTCAAATACACCAGTGACCTGCTCTTGAAATTTTAAAGTATTTACAAATGCCAGGCAAGAGAGATGAGCAAGGGACAATAACACACACAAATGAAAGCGTGTTGCAAACAAGGGTGGAGGGATTAATAGCAGGTTCAGGGACAGTTAGGACCCAACTTTGAAGGCTGCTTAATGACAGTTTTCAGTTGTGCCATGGGTCAGCCATTTCACATGCCACCAGAGCTTCATCCAGTTCATATCCACACTGGTCTAGATAACGCTGCCCCTACCTGATCCCACCATCAAACAGTGCTGGGGAAGGTAGCAGCTGGGGACTGGTAAGAGCAAAGCAGAGGCATGGTGGGAGGGGCGCAGTTAGCAAAGAGAAGAACTTGCAGTGCCAGGCAATTCAAAAGGTGGAGGGGGCTTCCCAGCTGATTCCTCAGTGTCCTAGAGATCTCTGTTATTGATGTGGCTGGGGGTATATACTGCTGATAATTACTGCTAGCTGGAATAATTAATAAGAATAATTGCTCGGCATGGAAAGGGAAAGGGAAGCTCTGGGAGGAGGAAGAAGCAGGCTAGTGGAGCAAGAGACTCCCCAAGCACATTTATATAGACAGGAAGTTTAGCAGAAAGCATCCTGAGAATCGAAGAGTTGTCTGGATGCCAAGTGCAAAAGTTAAGAGATATCGAATGAGGCCGCATTCCATAGTCTTATCTTGGAATGCAAGGAGAAGAAGCCTGCCATGGCTTTGATGAGGGGTGACTCCCTTTGGAAATAATAGGTGGAGGTTGCGAAAAAATATATAGTGTGAGGGGAATTAAAAAGTGGTCTAAAATGAGCAGCCAAGTCTGTGTTTCTGGTATAAACCCAATAGTGACAGCAGGAGTGCAGCAAAAGAGAAGAAGAGGAAAGAGAGACGCCTCTATGAGGGTTTGAGAGAATTTATCCCAGCTTGAAGGATGAAAAGCATCCATCAGAAACCAAGCATTGGTGTTGACAGTGTGTAAAATAACCACAATTTTGATGTAATGGGGTAAATTTTCTCAACACTACTTAGAGAGTTGCCAACACAGTTCTTGCTATTGTAGCTTTCTACATATTACACCTAAATATTCCCCCAACGGCTGGACAAGCATATGCTTGGCAAAATTTAAGTAGGTGAGGAAACTGGATGTGAAAACTTAAGTGTAAGCAGCATAAGGGGTCTGGCAGCCCAAGCCATGATAATGACACTCAGAATGAGGGGTCAAGCCCAAGTGCTGAGTGATCACCACGTCCCTCTCTGCAGGAGAGAGGGCACCATGTGCAACTCTAAGAGAAACACATAAAGGTAAGGAGTGATGGCTGATCATGTCCCTTTCCTAATAGGAGTCATACAGGAAGAACGATTAAAGCCAAAAAAGATGCATTTACCAAATTATCCCTATCCAACATGTGACATTAGGCATTCCATCTCAATGGATAACACCCTTAACCCACTCCCTGTCTGTCTGGGCAACTTAAATGGATTGCAGTTTAAGCCGAGGGAAAGAATGCTACTAGCACAGCCAACAGCAAGCAGTGTGGGGGGTGGGGAGGGAGGTGGGGCTGTCCAAGTTCTTATCCCTGCACAAAGTGGGATCGATACTCCCTCCACCAAGCTCCCATCAGCTTGGGGTAGCAGCCCCTGCCAGGTAAGGGGCCGAGCCCCACCGTGGCAGTATAGCACTTTGGGAATTGCAAAGGGCAGAATCCTAAATGACCAATACTTTTTAAAAAGATGAGGCAGGAAGGGGGTAAGAGAAGCAGATGTAAACCAGGCTGTGGATAAGGGATGGTAGTGAAGGGAAACCTCCACAGTGCCAAAGAAGGACAGTGACTTACTGAGAGTGGTAGGAAGAGAAGATGGTCATCAGCCAGTTCTAAACATCTTCTCCCTTAACTCTAACATTTATGATCTGTTTATTATGTGCCTGGCCTTGTTTTAAGTACTTTCCCTCTATTAACTCATGTAATCCTCAGGACAAGTCCCTAAGACAGAGATAATGATCACTCCCATTTTACAAATGATGAGACTGAGACAGAGAGAGCCTAGGGACCCTGCACTGGTCACATCGCTAGTTAGCAGCCAAATAATCTGGCTCCAGAGTCCTCCCTCTTGAACCACTACAACATGCAATCATGCCATCATCCACTCCCACCAACTTCCATCACTCTCACCAAAGGAAGGCAGCTTTCCTACATCTAAGCTCAGGATGCTCTTCAATGACTTCATTTTAAGGGTGCTCTTAATTCATGCTAATCTGATTTTATCCTTATTAACATGTTATCTGGGTAGCAGAGGGTGCTCCTGTAATACCCTGGAGCTGGAATACCATTTACCTTTGTTTAGGTTTTTGTGTAGGTGGATGTCTTTCTTATATCTCAGGAGAGAGGCCCAAGAAGGTCTTATTAAGTTTCTGAGTTATTAACATTCTAGATTCAGCCCAGAGCAGGGGTTCTTAACAAGTGGTCCATGAGCTTGAATTGAAATTCAAAAAAAAAACATTATTCTTTTGGGGACGTGTTGGTGCAGGTGTGATATATTTATTAAATAATACACAGTACAGTGTGGACTTAGTAAGAGGTCTGTGGTTTTCACCTGACTGGCAAAGGGGTCTGTGGAACAAAAATGGTTAAGAACCCCTGGCCTAAAAGAAAGTCATTGTGTCAATTTTCCAAAATTCCTTTTGTTTGGATCAATCCAAACCGGATTCTTCTGGCCTAGTAGAAGAGAAGGATGTGAGCATCTTGGATGCCTTAGGATGTATTCTGCCCATGAATGGGCTTGCAGGGCAATCTGAAGACTCAAGGGAACCAGTTCCCAAATAGAAGTTTTTTAACTTGTTTACCTTAAATTTAGAGCCTCTTACAACAGTCCCCTTGGGATACTGCCATTGGAATTCACTCTAGCTCATCTTCTATGGTTTGGGGCATGCCTCTTCCCAGCTATCCTTAAGGCTGCATTATTTCCCAAGTGCTTCAAAACTTAGCCAGATTGTTCCTGTCCCAGAGGAGCAAGCAAAATCCTGGCAGGGAAAGGCAGCTTTCAAATTTCCTCTCCCTATGGTTCCTCAGGGACCAAGCCACATCAGAGGAGACCAGCTCTTTAGCCTTCTTGTCTCCCCTCTTGGCTCTCTGGCTCAGAACAAATGTCTTCTTCCCTCACTGTAGGTCCTTCTTCATTTCCATTTGCTGACCTTGAGATCTCCCTCCCTTTTGGGGATAAAGCTTAAACTCTGCAGAAGCAGAAAGAGAATGATGACATTTTAAATTTCAGCTCATGAGGCAAGAATAAAGTCTGTTTCACTCACCATATTATCTCCAGTCCAAGGCAAAGTAGGTGTGCAATGAATTAACGGAAGTAGAAACCAGAACATATCCTAAAGAGGAGGGGGAAATATTTTCATATACCCAATTAGAGAGATACTGATTGGCTAATTGCCTAACAATTATTGCATCTTGTCTTTTTGGGGTGAAGTCATTGAGTCTCCATCAGTACTTGTGGAATTTTTTCTCTGTGACCTGGGAAACTAGCAGCTGTCCACCACAGGGATGGACATAGCATAATGTGGTGGAGAATAGTCTGGACATGACTCCCTATCCATGGAGCCAAGGACAAATTCATTCACCCCTTGGGATCTCAGTTTACTTTTCTTTAAAATGGAAAGTTTGTTCCAAATGAGTTTTAACAAAGTATCTGTTAGGATTCTTTAAGGTACAAGTGCCAGACAAACCAACTAGAAGTGGCTTCAACACATAATGACAAGTCTAGAGGCAAGAAGGTTCCGGGGCTGTTTGACTCAACTACAACTTCAAGGATGAGGGTTCTCTCCTCTTTCTACTTTGATAGCCTCAGCACTTTACGTTTTCCTCTTTACGTTTGGCTAGCTCCCCTCGTGGGCCCATATGGCTGCCACAGGCACTAGGTGGCAACATTCAGAAGAAAAATACAAACATCCCTACATGTATCCCTTCTCAAGAAACCCCAACAGACACCCACCCCCTTATCTAACTGGAGAGAATTATAACACAATCACTTGGTTTAGATCCGTAAAGACTTAGGTCATTGGAGACTCACTGGCTTGGGCTGGGTAAGGGGCTCAGCCTCCCATGCATGGCAGATCTACTACAAGGATGCAAATAACATGGAGATTGTGGTAGCAAGGAAGAAAGCTGTTGGGTGGGAGGCCCATAGTACTGCCACAAATATCATGTGATTCCCAGGGAATAAGGACGATGATAAGTAAAGTTTGACAGAAGAAGAGATGGTCAGAAGACAACAGACAGGCCAGGAAAGGCAGGTGGCAGGACCCACATCACACGTGTCCCTCTAAGGCAGAGGTTCTTAACCAGTGGTTGACAGACCCCCAAGGGGTCTGTGGAAAGATATCAGGGGGTCTGTGAGCTTGAATTGAATAAAAAAACAACCTATTATCTTTATTTTCTCTGACCTCTAACTGAAATCTAGCATTTCCTTTACTTATGAATGTATGCAATAACTAAATTACAGTAGTATTCATTTCACCTGACTGGCAAAGGCATCCTTAGAACAAACAAGGTTAGGAACCCCTGCTCTAAAGCACTCTTAGGGACCTTCTCTGCCCCTGTGTTTAACTTTGCAGCTGTCTGACCAGCAGGCCTCCTCTGAAAAGGGGATGGGGAGAGTTTGGGGGAGACACAAACAATAAGTTGAAGGCGCCTTCTACCAATTTATCAGGAATGAGGGGGACTCTGTTTCAGGTGACTCCACAGGGATCCTGAGCCGGGATTAGATCAGTTGTGCTGCTTTCTTCTGTCCAAGGGCAGGGGTTACAGTCCAACAGCCACTCAGTAGACCAGACCAGTTCCCAGAGCGAATCTGTTTTACTTTTCCACTTCCCTCTGCAGCAGGTTCTTTTTCTTCCCTTCTGGGCATTTGCATGTGTCATTGGATGCCCTTGAAACTCCTTTCCCCTACCTCTGGCTTATTCTTTCTCAACTTTTAAATCTCAGCTTTAAGTGTGCCTTTCCCTGGGAAGTTGCTTCTGAACTCCAGGATTCTGGGTCACTCTAGCATCCTGTATTTAGTCCATTAAATTACTAATTGCAATTTATTATATGGCTTTATAAGGGGCTGTCCTCTCCACTAAGTGCAACTTCTTAAGCGCAAAGACTATGTCATATACAGGACTCTATTCTCGGTGTATGACATGGGGATCTCTCATTCAGTGAGGGCTCAAAACATGTTTTTTTTTTTTTTTTTTTAATGAATAAACACTTAGGAGGAATAGAAGAAAACAGAATTGGAGATCAACACTTTGGACCCACAGTATCATTGAGTTTACTAATGAAAGCATTAACTAAGTTGGTTCTAAAGACCATTGCTTCTCTCATTAGAAACTGATGCCCGAGGTCTCTGCTCTCCGTGTCTAACTGGATCAACAGCATAAAAACGATGGCCCTGTGGGTATTTGAGTGTGTGTGTGTGTTGTAGAGAGGACTATATTGCAACTGTTTTTCCTCAAGTCAGTTAGATTTAATACATTCCTTTCTATCTGTTTTTCTTAAAACTAAAATCGATCCATCCTGCTAGAACCCTTGACGATGGCAGTGAGCATAGGGTGCAGAAACATTGTCTGTCCTCTGTCTGTCTTTCCTTCTCTCTCTCTCCATCTCTCCTCTCACCTTCCTCCCACTGATAAAGTATTGTGGCTATTGTGTGACAAGCACTTGGCTAGGTTTAGAGTGCAGTGGGGAACAGGAAAGACATATTCTATCCCCTGCCTTGGTGGAGTTTCTAATTTAACAGTGAAGAGGGCATTAAATAAGCAACTGCTTGGAGCAGGGGGAGGGGAGAACACAGTTCCACACAGAAGAGCTGTGGGATACAAAGGGGCATTTCTGGCCTTCTCCACATGGCTTATACTTCTCCCTAAGGGAGAAGTAAATGTCTGACTGGTGAGAGGAAGCATGTCATCTCAGTCACTCCCTCCCCAGCCCACCTCCTCCCTCCAGGCCTGTCTCACCCTCCACCACCTTCTCTCTGCTCTGAAAAAAGAAGCCTGCCCCCCACCCCAACTCCAGCAGGAGGCCTGCATTGTCTGGATGGAATGGGGAAGGTAAGGGGACAGAATTATGCAGCCTAATTGTGTTGTAGATGTAAGACACATTCTCCTCTCCAGAAATATCAGTCAACTGAGAGCAGTGACGCGAACAGAAATCTGCACACCAATGTTCATAGCCACATTATTCACCATTGCCAAAAGGTGGAAACAAGCCAGGTGTCCATCAACAGATGAATGGATAAACAAACTGTGGTCTATTCACACGATGGAATATTATGCAGCTGTAAGAAGAAATGAAGTCATAAAGCATATGGCAACATGGATGAACCTGGAGGACATTATGTTGAGTGAAGCAAGCCAGACACAAAAGGACAAATACTGTATGAATGCATTACTATGAACCAAATATATTGTGTAATATATTGTTTGATTAAAAAAAAAAAAAAAAAAAAGGCCAAGATGGCGTTAGTGTAGGAGGGCGCACACTGCAAGCTCCCAGAGCAAGGCGGATTGTGGACGGGGTCCTGCCCGAGGGTCTGTGCTGTGCACGCGTGGAGTGAGAAGCTTGGGACATCTATCTGCACAGATCAGCGGCATGGACCGAATGGTGGAGATTCGTGAGTTTTGAGGCTGCCGGTGGAGGTTGGCACAGGCGGCTGAGCCCCGCAGTTAGGGAAAAAAAAATAAAATTAAATAAAACGGCTATTTGGAGCCACGGGCGGGGCGAAAAAGTTTTATTTTCTGGGGATCTGGCTGCCTGGTGCCCCTTGGACCTTGTGTGAACAGAGCAAACGAACTAATCAGCACCCGGTGAACCGGAGGGGGGATTTTGGTCGGGAAACGCAGCTGATTTCCCTAGCCACCCAGGGATAAGACCCGGGCCGCTGCGGAGCCAGGAGGAAGGGACACTTCCCAAAAAAGGGAGGGTTCTGTTGGAAGACAGGGAAGGGTATTTATATTTTTAGACATCGATCTGGCTGCCTGCACTGCCCCATAGCTTTGGGGAGCAGATAAGCCGACCTGAAGCACCATAGGCTGAGAGCAGACGTGAATCTGCACTCAAACTGATTTACTGAGCAGCCCGGTGACGCTCGAGCTCCGCGCCAGAAGGGGCGGAATCCACTGTCTTTAGCACTCCTCACTGACTAACATCAGAGCTTCAGCTAACCTGGGGAGTCCGGAAAGTGGGACTTGGTAGATTAATCTCCACGGGCCCAGCTAGGGTCCCTTCTGTAAGGGGGTTGGTCTAGAGGAGGAATTATTTTGGGTCCTGCATTTGGCTAAAAAAATAAAAATTAAAAAAAAAAAAAAAAGTGAGGTCACCTCAACAAATGAAAAATAAATTCTTTTTAATTTAGTTTAATAGCTAAAAGCTGCTTCAGGACCTGCATATAGAACCCTGTGGGGAAATTCATTGATAAACACAAGTAGGCAGGAAGGATCCACGTGGACCCTAGGGGAATCATTGACCCTCCTTAGCTCTGTTTGACTGCTTGCCTGTGTGGATCTTTGGTTTCTCTCTGTTACTTTCTGGTCTATTGCTATTATTTCCTTTTTCCTCCCCCCTTCCTTTTTGCTTCAATTTTTTATTTTAAATAGGTGCTGCCAGCTTGTCGCTTCTTTGCTGGGCTTCTTATTCAGTAATTTCCCACTCGCTGTATATATTGATTCTGTATTACAAACTATTGCTTATCCTTCCTGCATCTTTCTGCCTTCTGTTTTCTGTTGTGGCTCTTAGAGACAACATTTTTTCATAGGCCCACAACTTAAGGGTGTCAATTTCTATCCCATCTATTTTGTTTTCTTTTTCTTCTTTTTTCTTTTTTTTAAATTAGTATTAACTTTTTCCTTTCAGACCTTTCTTTACTATTTCTCTACCTCCTCATAATTCTAGCCTTCTAAATCACTATATATATATATTCCTCCATTTGTTTTCCCAGTCCATTGTAGGAACTCCATATTTTTTCCTAGTACTCTGCACTGCCTACACAAGTTAAATATTCATCTCATTAAGTCTCATTTTGCCCCTATTCTAACTTTTATCAATATTTCTATTATCCTTCTGCCTTCCTTACATCTTTTGATTCCTCTGGCCCTAACCTTTTGCCTTCAAGGGAACATAGAAAGAAGCAAGGAAATAAAATAAGAAGAAAAACTGCCAAAGAGAAAACTTAATTCACACGCAGAACCAACAGCTAAATAAAATTCTAGAGCATAGAGAAAAGCTAATCAACTGAACAAACCCATCAAGATAATATGATGACCAGAGGGCAACAGAAAAATACAAATGACCCTGAGAAACTGGAAAACATGGACCAGTCCAATGCACAAAATAAAAGCCAGGAAGCAATGCAGTACATCGAACAACTAATCAAAGCTATCCAAACAAATATCATGGACCAACTTAAAGAACTGAAGGAAGAGATTAAGGATATAAAGAAGACACTGGGAGAACATACTGAAGAAATAGCTAACACACCTAAAAAGGTAATGGATATGATGGCGAACAAAGACACAAGTCAAGAAATGAAAAAGACGCTGGACTCACATGGCAGCATATTTGAACAGGCAGAGGAAAGAATTAGTGATATGGAAGACAATACAGTTGAAATCAAAGAGATTGTAGAAAAGATAGACAAAAAGATAGAAAAAATCCAGTATGTTCTCAGGGAATTAACCGATAACGCAAGACGCACAAACATACGCATTATGGGCATCCCAGAAGGAGAAGAGAAGGGAAAGGGAACAGAAGGAGTGTTGAAGGAAGTTATGGCTGAAAACTTCCCAACTCTATTGAGAGAGATGGATGTGCAGATCCAGGAAGCACAGCACACCCCAAATAGTATAAATCCTAACAGGCCAACTCCAAGACATATACTTGTCAAATTGTCCAATGCTCAAGACAAAGAGAAAATACTCAAGGCAGCAAGAGAAAAGAGAACCATCACATACAAGGGAAGCACAATAAGATTAAGTGCTGATTTCTCAGCTGAAACCATGGAGGCAAGAAGACAGTGGTATGACATAGTCAAAACAATAAAAGAAAAAAACTTCCAGCCACGAATTCTCTATCCAGCAAAATTGGCATTCAAAAATGATGGAGAGTTCAAAATATTCACAGATAAACAGCAATTAAGAGAGTATGTCAAGAAGAAACCAGCACTTCAAGAAATACTAAAGGAATCTCTACAAATTGAAAGGAAAAAACAAAGGAGAGAGAGTTGGAGGAGAGTTTAAAAACAACTGAAAACTCAAAAAGAGAAACAAAACAACATATGACATACATTAACCCAAAGAAAAAATGACTGAAGTAAGAAATTCATTACGAGTAATAACACTGAATGTTAATGGATTAAATTCACCAATCAAAAGACACAGATTGGCAGAATGGATAAGAAAATATGATCCATCTATATGCTGTCTACAAGAAACCCACCTTCGGCCCAGGGATTCAAGGAGGCTGAAAGTGAATGGCTGGAAAACCATTTTACAAGCTAACAATAGCCAAAAAAGGGCAGGAGTAGCTATTCTAATATCAGACAAAATAGACTTTAAATGCAAAACTATTGTAAGAGACAAAGATGGACACTACATATTAGTAAAAGGAGTAATCTCTCGAGAGAACAATCATCAACATTTACGCACCTAATCGAGGTGCCTCAAAATACGTGCGGCAAACTCTGGAAAAACTAAGAGGAGAAATAAATTCCTCTACAATTATAGCAGGGGACTTCAACACACCACTATCATCATTAGACAGAACATCTAGGCAGAGAATCAATAAAGAAACTAAGGCACTCAATAATACATTAGAAGATTTGGACTTAATAGACATATACAGAACACTACACCCAAATACAGCGGGATTTACATTCTTCTCCAGTGCACATGGAACATACTCCAAAATAGACCACATGCTAGGCCCCAAAACAACACTCAATGAATTCAGAAAGATTGAGATTATACAAAGTAATTTCTCTGACCACAACGGAATGAAGTTGGAAATCAATAAGGGCCAGAGAAACAGGTTAGGCACAAGGATATGGAAGTTAAACAACACACTCTTAGACAAACAGTGGGTCAAAGAGGAAATTTCAAAAGAAATCAGTAACTACCTTGAAACTAATGAAAACAACAACACAACATATCAAAACCTATGGGATGCAGCGAAAGCAGTCCTGAGAGGGAAGTTCCTAGCCATAAATTCATCTATTAAAAAAGAAGAAAGAGCTAAAATTGAAGACCTAACTGCACACTTGGAGGAATTGGAAAAACAACAACAAACTAAACCTAAAGGGAGTAGAAAACAGGAAATAACAAAGATTAGAGCAGAACTAAATGAAATAGAGAATAAGAAAGCACTGGAAACAATAAACGGAACCAAAGGCTGGTTCTTCGAGAGTATCAACGAAATTGACAGACCCTTGGCCAGACTGACGAGGAAAAAGAGAGAACAGATGCAAATACATAAAATAAGGAATGAGCAAGGTGATATCACTACTGACCCCACAGAAATAAAGAGTATCATAAGAGGATACTTTGAAAAATTATATGCCAACAAGAATGACAATTTAGAGGAAATGGACAAGTTTCTAGAAACCCACAAACAGCCGACATTGATGAAAGAAGAAATAGATGAACTCAACAGCCCAATTACAAGTAAAGAGATAGACTCAGTCATTAAAAACCTCCCAACTAAGAAGAGTCCAGGACCAGATGGCTTCACAGCTGAATTCTACC